>CM068368.1:580023594-580220557 GCA_034769895.1 Magicicada septendecula
CACCTTCATGGCTCCCATGTGACCGTATCGTAGGTGATAGTCCAGGATGATATCCTTTTCGATTGTAGTAGGGATCATGATCTTCCAAACGTCTTCGTCAAGGGATGTCTTGATGAATAAAATCCCATTATGTATACAATAAAATTTGTTTATTGTGTCATCTTGGTTGGAGAGACGAAGTTTAATAGAGTTTAATTTCAGATCGGACTGCTGGTGTTTGCTGATGTCCTGCACTATCTTCTCTAAATCAGATCTGTCCTTAATAATGTTATAGATTTTCAAAATGCTCTCCTTTTCGCCTTCGAATGTTTGTTCTTCCACATTCACTCTTGACAATACGTCGGCTACTACATTTTTACTCCCAGGAACATACTCCCACTGTATATCGTATTCCTGTAGGGCGAGTACCCATCTGGTCAATCTACCATGGCTTAATTTGCATCTTCTTAGAAATGATATTGACTTGTGATCTGTTCGGACGGTCACCGGATATCCGAGGATATACGTCCGAAACTTCCCGCAGGCAAAGACTACACTTAGCAGTTCTTTTTCCGTCACATTATAGTTCTTCTCACACTGGTTAAGGGTTCTGCTAGCAAAGCTCACTACTAGATGGTTTCCACTTTCATCTTCTTGGTACAGTGTTGAACCCAAGCTAATATTACTAGCGTCACAGTTTAGAAAGAAGGGTCGGTTAAAATCTGGATGGTTGAGCATTACTGCATCTAAGAATTTCTCTTTAATTGATTTGAAGGTCTCGTCTTGTTCTTGACCCCATCGCCATTTATTCTTGGACGATAACTGGTACTGAAACTGGGCTGTTAGTTCGGAATAATTATTCTGGAACTTCCTATAATAGTTACATAGGCCCAAAAATGATTGTAGTTGCCTTCTGTTTTTTGGTGTAGGGAATCGTTGTATGGCGTCTACCTTTTCTGTTGATGGTGTTATTCCTTGACTGTTTAGCTGGAAACCCAGGAATTGAACTTCTTTAGCTATAAGCTTGGACTTGTCCAGTTTAAGGGTGACATTATTTTCAGCAAGCTTCTTCAAAACATACTCCACACGATAACAGTGTTCCTCCCAGCTGGTTGATGTTATTAGGAGATCATCAACATAGACAGTTGTGAATTGGAGCGCTTCTGGTCCTAGTATATGATCCATACAGGCGACAAAAACAGCTACTGAATTAACCAACCCGAAGGGCAATCTCTTAAACTGATAATTGTGCCCTTCGAAGATGAACGCCATGTATTGCCGGCTTGCTGGGTGCAACTCCACTTGCCAATAGCCGCATACCGTATCCCAAGTGGTAATGAATCGTGTTCCGTGGAACCTCTTCAAAATTTCATCAATTTCGCCAGGTGAGGTACGATCGTTTATTATCATCTTATTTATCTCCCGAGCGTCAAGGCAAAGTCTTACCTTCCCATTTTTCTTTTGTATGGCCACAATTGGGCTTGTGTGTGGCGATTGACTGCTCTCGATGATATCTCTACGGATCATATTCTGGATCTCTGATCGTACGGCTTCTTTCAAAGATTGTGCTATTGGGTAAGACTTTCGGTTGAATTCTACCGGTTCTCTGAATCGTATTGAGCATTGGTAGTTCCGGATCTTTCCAGGTTCGTCAGAAAATACAGCTCGATATTTCTCATATTTTTCTACCAATTGATTCAGCTGGTTTTCCGTTAGTTGCTTGTTAGTATTGTGGCACTGGAAGTTACGTATCTCTTGGATCTTTTGTTGCCATAGGTCTTCCTCCGAATCTTGATGTACTGGCTTGTTGTTTGTTGAGTGGTTAGATAAGTAATTCACCTTATTTTGGTGGTCGAGAAGTTGTCTGGAGTCTAAAGTCTTGTTATCAGTTAAATTGGCTATCCAGGTTGAACCTTCAGCAAAGAGTGATACCTTTCCTCGGCACAAGTCGATAATTGCTGAGTTTCGGCGCAATATGTCGCATCCTATCATGATGTTGAAAGGTAATCCGGCTGCAACAAGAAATATCATATCCACACTAATGCCCTGACTTTTGACATTGAGGGATACCTGCTTTCTTATGGTCTTGTTCTGTCGGCCGGTAGCTCCTACAAGTACAATATTATTAATAGGTAGTACCGGTAAGTTTTTGTGGCATTCCTGCTGTATCCGGTCCAATTCATTTCGATTTATTATGGAGACATTGGCTCCAGTGTCTATCATTATAGGAACAGAAATACCTTCAATTTCTGCGGTTATGTATATTATTTCATTATCATTATTTTTAATATTAAGCTCACTTTCTTCTAATAGGTCCTTACGGATATCCTTTAAATAATTGCTGTATATTATGGTAAAATTTTTTCTGTTTTTCTTCACATTCATACCTACTTGATTAAACCCAGCAGATTGGAGCAGTAAAGGGTCATTAGATTTTATTACTGCCTCCGTTCGTTTAAATGTTCCGCTTCATTACGGATCAGGCCGTTGGAAGCGTCAGCTTGAAGTCCTGATGCTGTTTCGTTTGGTTCTGCTCGATCGTCTGGTTGGGCTTCTGCTACAGGTAGTCTGCGCTGATTATCCAAGCTGGAACTACGTCTGGGCTCGTACTCTCTGTACCGATTACTTCCCTGGCTTCCTTGGAAAGTCTCGTACTCGTAGTATCGGCTCCTTCTTTGAGGCTGGTACCTCCTGTGTCCACTGCCTTCTGCTCGGATGTAGTTGACATTAGGTCGATATGCCCTGTAATTGTGGTTACCTCCACTTGGGTAATTTCGGTTATAATTACCATGATAATTATTATTATTAGAAAGGTTGGGGTTCCTCTGACCATTTTGAACATAGTTATTATTATGATTATAATAACCGTTGTTATTTTGGGGACGGCTATTATTATTATTATTATGATTGTTGTGGTTGTTGTTACTATTATTTATGCGAGGAATATTACTATTATTATTATTGTTGTTAAAACGGGGCAAATTATTGTTATTTCTGGGGTTATAATTATACTCGGCATTATTCCGATTTGTGGGATTATAATTATTATTATTACCCACATTCTGCCGATTATTATTACTATTCAAATTATTGTTGTTATTCCTTGGTTCCGGCTTTTCATACCTCCTGCGACTTTGACGGTAATAGTCTTCGTGCTCGTACATCTCTAAAAGCTCGGTCATGGCTTGCACCGTTTTTATTTGACTATTTCGTCTGGCTCTGATAATATCCTCCTCGTAGTGGTATGAGAGTTTGCTGACCAGGCATTCTTCCGGTATTCGGGGCTCTAGGTGTTTGGCCACGCACACCTTTCCTAAAAAGTACGCCGTTAAAGTTTGGTTTCCATATGGGTTGTACTTCCCATGGCATATCCCGTCTCTGGCGATATTTTGCGTTGATTCCGACCAATATTTGGCTTTGAATAGCCTTCTGAATTGTTGATAGTCGGTCACCTCGTCTCTTATTGCCATCCACCAATTGTCTGCTATTTCCTTGAACGATTCGTCCAGCACCTCTTTGTTCTCCCTCCAGCGATTACCTCTGTGTTTGGCGAAGTATTCCTCTATTCTTGCTAGGAATTCCATGGGTTTATTTTTATAAAACCTGAAGTTAATCCCTTCACGATTTTCACTGTTGGGACAACTGGTAATGGTTGTCGGTCGACTATGGAATAGGTCTATATCTGTCTGGTTCTGTTGTACCTGACTGTTGATACTGGTCACAGCAGCTTCTATGCCGTCACATTTTCCTGTGAATCGGTCCTGCACTCGCTCCCAGTCTTCCCGTGTTTCCTTTAGTTTTTCCTCCAACGTCTTCCTAGTCGTTTCTTCAATGGTGTTAACCTTCGTATTTATTTCTGTTCTGATACTCCGTACTTCTTGTTCGGTTTGACTCCATTTTTCGTCAGCTCTGGCAACCCTTTGTTCGATTACCGTTATTTCCTCTTCTACTTTCTTGCTGATTGTCTCATTGTTTTCAGCTATCTTCTGGCTCAATTCTTCCTTCAATATTTCCATTCTTCCGTCTAACCGGTTCATGTTCTCTTGGTTCGTCTCCTTCAATTCTTCTCTCAATTGCTGACTATTACTTTCCATTTTCTGATTTGTTTCTTCCATCCTCTTGTTAGTTTCTTCCAGTTTTTGGCTTATTTGGGTTAATTCCTCTTTCGACTGTTTATTGTCAGTCTTTATTTCCTCCATTTTCTCCTCAATTTTCTGAATATTTTCTTCCATCTTCTCTTCTATCTTCTTACTGTTTGCTTCCATCTTCTCCTCCATCTTCTTACTAGTATCTCCAATTTTATTGCCCAACTCTTCCTTCAATCGTTGGTTATCATTCTTCATTTCCTCCTCCATCTTCTTACTGCTTTCTCTTAATTCCTCCTTCAATCGTTGGTTATCGTTCTTCATTTCCTTACTATTTTCTTCCATCTTCTCCTCTATCTTCTTACTGTTTTCTCTTAATTCCTCTTTCGTTGTTTTAAATTCTCGGAGTAACATCTCCATCATTTGATCAAATTTTGTATCTTCCTTTGCGGTGGATTTCTCCGGCTGTTCCTTCTGTGGTGCAGGCTTATTTGGTTCTGCTGGCGGTAACATTAACTCCACATCTTCCACTGGTGTCGCTTCTTTATCCTCCATGTTTATCTCCTGCTCGGCCTCCATAGCCCTTTTTCTTGATGTAGCTCTCCTGTGCATCTCGCTCCCTCTTCCGACCTGTTGACCGTTGCCAAGCTAAAAATAGGAAATTGGACAATCGTCCTTATTTTACAACACTATTACCTCCTATTTAAAGCCCCTTAAGTTGGACGCCAATTTGTAATATAATTTAAATATTACAAATATAAAAATAAAAATTAAATAATTGATATATATATAGAGATATTGTGTGTGTATCTTTGGTGATAACAAAGGTATTGTGCTCTTCTTTTAGCCCCACTAGTTGGGCAAGTCAATTTGTAATATAATTTCAAGTGTAATAAAGAAACAAAATATAAAGATATTGATGATAAGAAAATGTTATAACTAAGTGTGTTGGATTGATAAATAACAAATATATCAAACTTTAAAAATTTTGCAAATATTTTTTCTTGTGCTTGTATCCAATTTGACTGAATAATTTAATTTAATTAATTGATAATTAATTAATTATTTGAGGTTGTAATTTCCTCCTATATCTATTCTCTCAAGGTGAATTATGGTTTTGCTTAATAAAAAATAATAATAACATTAATGGTAGAAATAAAAACAATGCTGGTAACTGAATACTGATTTGCGTTTATTCATTCAAAATTGTGCGCCAGTCAAACTGCGCATGTCCCAGGCACTGGCAAATATTCGCCACAGTCGGCAATGAGAAAAATCAACAGATATATTTTTTTTACAAGTTTAAATTTATGGTTCTTTTAACGAGTCGAAATGGTCAGAGGGCAAGGAACAAGATACATTTAACAGGTATTCTTAAACTAAATGTTAATATCTGAAATAGAACAGAATTATTATTACAATTGTCAATTAGAAAGAAATTATTTAAATTTCGAACCAAGTCGAAGAAATGACGTCACTCTGCTCCAAGAGGCACTGGACCGTCTATGTGAGAAATTCAGCAATGGCCGCCGTCTGCTCGGTTTTAATCTGCTATGACGCCGTTGGAATTGAAGATCTTCTCCCACCGAAATAAAATGATGTTCCCTTTTTCTGCAAAGTGGTGTTGGTCCAAAATATCGTGTTGAATGTCCCCTCGTCGTCTGCGATGTCGAATTCTGGATGGATCTCTTGTGTAGTGTGATGTTCAAATATGCGTGTCGGTTTTGTGAATTTGTTCCAAAAATTGATCAAAATGGCTGTCGATTTCTGGCGTTAAGTTTTATGGTGTTATTCTGTGTTTTTGGAAACTTGTGAAGTGTTAGACATAGATAGATAATATTATTTCACTTGTTAGTTCATCTCCGTTACACGCCACATAACCACACTTGGTTTTAATATAAATTATTTGGTTTTCAAAACTCCACTAATACATTTTTCAACTGTTCAGCTTTGCGATTAACAATAGACTACACGACGCAACGTCGTCGTTTTAGGGCAATTTGTGGTATGTCTTTTTCCTCTTCATATTGTTCAATTATAAAATATCTGTCTAAGACTTGTTTCACTATCTAACTATACATAACAAGTTTTCTTATTTTTTACTGTATTTCCAATATTTCTTAATTTTACATGAATCTAACTATTCAGTAATATTGATTATTTAATTTTACATCTTTTGATATATAGCTGGGTTTGTTTCAAACTCATTTAAGCCCAAAAATTACAATTTTGCATAATAATTGTATGTCCCATATTTTGTACAAATTCAGTGTTTTAAAGGTTTTTATTTGTTTTATCGGTATAATATTTCCCTGGAATACACCTAATAACTCCGTAATTACTTTGTTGTTAATAATTTGGTTATTAAAACATTTCAATATTGATTAATTTGCTGTTTAGTCTGATTTGATTACTATCATAAGCCTATTTTTGACTGTTTCCAAAAGAAGTTAGTTTTCTTTCTTTTGTCATTCTATTTGCTATTAACTGTATCTGTATTAATTATATTTTCAATTTCTGTATTGTATGTATTGAATTCTATTCCTATTACATAGATTAATTCTGTGATAGATAGTTTTTTTTTTGGTTTCTAGGCCATTCTGTGTTTACAAACATAGTGTCTTGGTGGGTCTGTTTGTACATTATACATGGTTTACTGATTTGAATAAAACTATTACATTTTTATGCCCTACTTGCCTCTCTGACTTACACAATGGAAAATTAAATGACATGATTTTAATTACAATAGAATATCTTGTATCTACTAAACTTTCTTTATACTAATAACATCATTGAACCATAACATGAACATCTTATGCCTAATTGTAACAAAAACATCTTATTATCAACTATTTTCCATATATCACCTAATTTTAACAAAAACATCTTATTCCTATTATTTTTTCCTGTATCATCCAATGATAACAACATAGCTTATCCTAGACATAATTTAATTAGAAAACATAAAAAACTCCTATTACTAGTAACACTGTCAGTCACTAACTGTCTTGTGTATGTATTATTCTTATGAAAACACTTTAACTGTGATAAAAAACCTCGTGTATCTATTTACACCTTACATCTAAAATATTATTTAATTAATAATAAATAATAAACATCTTAATATTAGGCATACCTTCAGTTATGAACTGTCCTTTGGTATTTTTGTCCTCACCATTTATTTAGTTATAATTAAAGAAAACATTTTATATGTAATAGTCCTTATATCTAATTTAAAACTCTTATTACTAGTAATGTTGTCAGTCCTTAGACTGTCTTTCATTTCAATGGTTTTATTATTATTATTCTACACTCATGGTAGTTTTTTTATAATACTTAAACCTCATTGAAGATTTTTTCATAGATTTTTTAACTATGTTTCTCACTGTACACTCTGTAGTTTCTTAATTTTGTTATCTCACTTCACTTTATTGTATTCTACACTCTTGTAGTCTGTTTAGTGAGTTTTACTCTATGGTAGTCTCTTTTGGTATATTTTTTGACATGTTACACTTACAACTAATATACAATTTGTTTTTATAGTATTGTATCTTGTAACTTGTTTGGGGTTTACCTATATCGGTTTCAATTTTGTCTCATGGTATTTATTATATGATTAACATTTTGTTTTGGCATATCTCTTCCTGGTTCTGGTCTCTGTTGGAATCTTGATATGTTTCGTCCCTTCTTCAAATATCACATTAGTAGTTTCCTTATTAAAATGGTTTCATGACAGATTATTTCCTTTTTTTATGGTCCTTCCCTTTTTGTACTGCTTCCCCAATCTACTGGGTATACTGCTGGTTTAACTGGTTTTTTCATAGTAGGTTATTTTAATTAATGGTTTTCTTTATTATCTTCCATTTTTATTAACATTTTATAGACTTAATTATACAGTTTCTAGTGTAATCCTCAAACAATTTATTCTTCTCACTCACTATGGAACTTTCTCTTTTATTCATGTAACATTAATTCAAATGTTTAGTGTGATAATTTTGTTATGTTACATAGTTTGAAAGTGAATTTAATGATTCAGAACTTCTGTGTAAACGATGTTTTTTGTAAAAACTCTTTCATCATTTGCTAAATGCCCTTGGCCATTATATTCGGAAATATAAAATCTCAAACCATCGAATGATCGAACTCTACTTGCTGCGACGTACAATTGACCATGTGTTAAAACTGGCTGCCTCAATAAAATTCCAATTTTTTCGAATGTTTGTCCTTGAGACTTATTTATTGTCATCGCAAATGCAGGTATAATTGGAAATTGAGTTCTCTGAATGTTAAATGGTAAAACAATACCGGAATATGTTAAATTTATACGTGGAATCAAAATTCTCTTATTGCGTGCGGTTCCAGTTAAAACTTCGCAATCAATAGCATTACGATGCATACACTTGATGCGCATTCTTGTTCCATTGACTAATGCTTCCTTTGTATTTAAGTTTCTGATCAGTAAAACGATGCAATTAACTTTCAATACTAACTTATGTGGTGGCAAACCACTAATAGTCAAAGAATTCAAAAACTCTACTGCATAGTTATTGATTTCATTGTCATCATCACAAATTATTTTATCGTAGCTATGATCTGTTTCCTGTTCACCTGGTATTCGATTAAGTATATCAGTATTAATAAAAGTACAATCATCATTTTTAGGTGCTAAAATAACTGACTTCAATATGTTATCTGAGAGTATGTTTTTGGAAATATTTCCGTACACCTCGTTAATAATATTATTTTCATCTCCTATTAAAAGCTGAGGTATTTCAATAATATTTTCACGAAACTGAGGGAATTGTAGGGCTTCATCATTACCAATTTTTTTCAAGAATTTGCCAAATTCTATTTCACTTGGTAAGGCTCTCATATTTTGAGTAAACGTTACTTTATGAAAATAAACAAATTTATACCAACTCGTGACACAATTTTCAATTAAAGTTGCACGTGATCCATGTGGGACAACTGGTAAGATTTGCCGAAAATCACCGCACAGAAGTATCGTTTTCCCTCCAAATGGTTTATGTTTATCATTTTCATCGCATAGATCCTGCAATAATCTGTCTATAATTTTCAACACTTGCAGTGGGCACATAGAAATTTCATCAATAATTATCAATGATGATGAATTTATGTAACGTCCATAGCTACTATTTGCGGTAATATTTGCTACAGAATTTTCCAAAATGGGTATAGGCAATTTAAACACATTGTGTAAAGTTCTACCTCCAAGTAATAGAGTTGAAGCTATGCCACTGAACGCTGTTGCAATGCAACTAAGATTAAGCGAATTTAATTTGTGAATGATTGCTGTTTGTGTGAATGTTTTTCCACAACCTGTATGAGCGGTTAAACAAAAAACATTAGATCCAGTATCATGGTGCAAAACTTCATGAATCACACGATCAATTAGATTACGCTGTTCAATATTTGCAGTTTCATAATGCTCACAAAACAGAAAATCTTGTTCTATTGGATCAATAGCATTTGCTTCGTCTGTTCTCTGCGAATACGTGGGAACTGGTAAACCAAGTTCTTGATATGACAAATTATGAACATTCAAAATATCTTCAATTTCTAATAGAGCTGTGTTAAAGGATACTTCTTCGTTGTAATCTTGTAACCCCTCTTTCCTTTTTATGCCTTTTATCTATATTTAATTTTATATTTCCTTATTTATTTTTTTTTTTTGAAAGAGAGGCCACGAGTTATTTAGGACTAGGCTAGAGCCTAGAGAAGCCAAAATGGACCATGCATCATGTGTTTTACAACATATTCATGTAATGTAGGATGTGTTTGAATGTTAGGAATCTCCGCAGATACAACTTTATCAATATCGGTAGCGTTAACAATTTTATCTTGCTCATTTAAAGACAGTAAAATGTGAGCATGAGGCAATCCTCTCTCTTGAAACTCAATTGTATAAATGAGTGCTTCAACTTTACTGAAGATTTTTTTTAGTGTAAGGCCCTCAATTAATGCTTTCAGTTTGGACTTGAATACACGCACAACAATATCAGGTCGAAAATTAGCTGACTCACCTACACCAATATTGCTAACTATTTCAGGCCAACTTGGATTGCAAGTCATTGTAATAAACAAAGAAGGCTTTCCGAAATGTTGTACAATTGACATTGCATCTAAATAATTCTGATACAAATTTCTTGGAGATCAATTGAATGAAGATGGTAAAATTACTCTACGGCCAACATTATTGGCATTGGGGTTCAATTCTAAATAATCTGTTAGATTGTTGTAAACTTCAGACCTAAGACTTGTTTGATTTTGTCAAATGAAATGTAACCTTGTGCCCTCTATTCTCACATACATATCAACTATCCACTGCAGAAATAATTTTTGTGAATGGTGCAACATGCTAAAATCTTCTCTAATTGCAAGTCGATAGGCTGCGTCTGAAGCATGGTTAATTTATTTCTGGGCGCTCTTGAATTAGATGTAGTTGGTACATTATGAGAAATATTGATATGCCACCCAGTATCACCATTTGGAAAAAGTAATGGATACGCTAAAGGGTCCAATGATGAATCCAAAACAGAGATATTTTTAATGGTACCATTAACTTTTGAAAACGAAACCATATTTTGTTCAAAGGGTGGCTCACCATCAACTGTACTAAATATTACTGCTACATCAGTTTGAACTGCATCATTATAACGGCGTAGATCTAAATCACGATTTACTTTAATGAGCATACAAATTTCTTTATTTTGATTTTCAACTCTCTGACAATGATCTTTCATTGCAATGAATGACCGAATGAAAGGATTAATGCGTTCCAATTCAAGAGAGATTTCGCGCATTATATTGTTATTGCATGTTTGATTATAGCGTTCACGTAATCTATAATTGACAGCAGTGTCAACATCGTAAAAATATAATTGCGCATAACATGGTGAGCGACCATATCCAGCAGTCATTGGACCTGATCTGTGATAAAAAACATCATGTATTTTAAAATGATACACTCCACGCGTAACTGTATCCGAAATTTTAGCTTCTGAGCTAACCATAGCAAATGATGAATTGTATTTACGAATGTTTTCAAAATAATTTTTTGACTTTCTTTTTATTGAATGTTCATTTGAAGTAAGTCCATCATACAATGATTTAAAGTATTCATTTTGACTTAAGGCCGGTAATATTGCTTTACCCTTATGACAACATGAAGTGAATGCAGTCCTTTCACCTAAAGTGACCTCAGATTCGAAATGTTTTGCATTGCAAAACCTGCATTGTAAATGCATTAATCCACAATCAACAGTATTAAAATTTCTTGGAATGACATTCAGTGCGCATTTAAATGTATCCCTCAAAATAATTTCATCATTTTGTATACTATTTACACTATTTAAATTTGCATTTGGTCTATTATCATTTCGACTTTCACGCAAATATATATTCCTTCTTCTTTGTCTCTCACTCCGACCCGTCAATGTTATACTATTTACACTATTTAAATTTGCATTTGGTCTATTATCATTTTGACTTCATGCGAATATATATTCCTTCTTCTTTGTCTCTCACTCTGACCCGTCAATGTTCTATGTCGAGGCATAATGGAAGTAGGTGCGAATATCTGAATATAAAAAAAAAACATGTAATGAAATTACTGAAACTAAGATTAGACAGGGTTTAGTTTAAAAATAATAAAATGTACTCACTTTTTTGAAACCACCAATAATAATTAGGCGAGAGTAAGTCAATCAAATTGCTGCTACAAAATTTTTTTTTTGCAATAGGTGTATATTAAGCAAGCTGTATTTCACTTTCAACTGCACATTAATATATAAAACACAGATATCTAATATACAAAATATAAAATAAATGCTTTTTTGCCTTGACATACACTCCACAAACTATTGAAAAAGGAACATTTGAAATCACACAAAATTCACAGCTCATTCAGTCAATCTGTCAGTATTAAGCAAGCTGTATTTCACTTTCAACTGCACATTGTAACGTCACAGAACGTTCCATAAAGGAAATCAGTTACATAGCAATTTATCATAAGAGGAAAGTGAGGTGAACAGTATCGAACCCAAGTAGTCCTAAAAATTTTGTAATATTGTCTAATAATTATGAAAATACGACCAGACTATGACAGACTCAAACCCCATATATATTATTCAAGTGAAGAACAGTGTAAAACCAATAATCTACTATAAGAGAGACAAATAATATCAGAAACAACCAAAATAAGGTCATTAATTATTAAGTTTTGTAACTCTGAATAGGGTATAAAAAACTATTTATTGTGAATTAATGGACAAGATCCATTATTATATTATGTAATGTAAATAAAATAAATGTATTAAATGGTTTAAATACATTATTAGAAAGGATCTAAGTTAAAATAAAAAATATATAAATGTTATGACAAAAAAATATTAAGGTGTTGGATTTGAGACCAATCACTCAGATTTCATGTAAAAATTAATTATTATCAAATTGAGATAAAAACTATATGTAATTGTCAAGTAGACAAAGATGAACAATTTATCTTAAATAAAGAAAGCTGTCAAATGAATAAAAATCAGTTAAAATAGCCAAAAACAGTAATAACTGAAAACATGTAGTAGACCTATAATATTGTAATATTTATGAATTTAATGTTGACAAAATGCAACCAAATTGCATTAGAAAGTTGAAATATAATATAATGTGACTATACTAATATATTTGACTAACTTAAACACTTTAATAGTCGAGTTAGCAAACTATTTACCTATACCATATATGGCTAAGGCCAAGCAACCATCACAAAAAATAGTCATATTTGACTAAATGTTTGCAAAATATTAACAAAAATAAAAGAAAAGGGTACAATCCTTTAGTGTACCATGAAAACAAACATACTCAGTTGAAAATAAGATCAATTATTAAAGAATTTGACTTATGAGAGTGAAATTTGTCACACCAAGAAAAAGGACCACTTAGGCAAACCAATATGATGCTAAGTAGGCGTACAATAAAAACAATATGTATCAGGATAAACCAGGTATCACAAAAGACAGACAATACAATAAACTCTCAGTGTATACTAGAAAAATCCCATATATATTAAGGAAAAAAGACTAATTATTGTATTCTAACAGTGACAACAACTTAGGCCATAGACATGGACCATGTAAAACTGAACTTATTTGTATATTATGTGTTAAACTTTATTTATTTTGTTATAGAAAGATGATAATATTGTGTATTAATGTTGTAGAAGAAACCAAACAACTTCACAACAATTTATTAGTTGAAAAATTGAATTTTTATGAAAACATTCCAAGGTAAGAGTTGTATGTTGTGTTATTTTATTATAGTTAATTTATACAAAAACCAATCGTAATTAGTATCATTAGATTCAGTTGAAAGCAGAGAATCCAAATATAGTAAGGGCATGCAGATTATAAGTATTTATGTAAAATTGTTTGACAAATACCAGAATAATTTTTGTAATATCCTTAGTGTGAAGAATAAGAAATTTTGTTCTAAAGCTTCTACGGAAGTCAAATTTGTTCCATGAGAATCCATTTCGTTATTGTCGAACGTTCTAGAAGGAATTTTTACACAAATACACCGGAAGTTCATGTCGGAAAGCTAAAACAATGAGCCTTACAGAGTATATAAGGAAGACAAAATTCGACCGAAAAACACTTCATGCTTTGAATCCAGAAGAGACACATCACCCACGACACTGATCATCACAACCGAGGCGAAACCGAAGACGAGAAGTCGACACAAGAACGAAGAAAGGCTTTTCCCGTACATTGACATTAGACTGACTTAACCTCTACAAGAGTATACGCCAATGTGTTGCTGAAATAGAGCAGCAACACGGCACATTTAATAGAACACACACAGCCAGAATATCAGCGGCCCAGGAGGGACCAAAATTTTAATAGAGAATCAATTCTGCTGTATTCGCTAAGATAAACTGACTTTGACAAAATCCCCATAACATAACATACACAAAGCCTTTCTATGAAACTGCAGGAGGAGCATCAGCGCTGTGGCGGCTGATTTGAGAAACAACGCGGACAGCTGATCGTCTGCGGCGGGATTCAAGCGTAGATTCACTGCCAAATTTTTATGCGAAAGTGCGGAAGTTTTAAAAATCGCATTTTTGACTTTAAATAAAATCAGTGCACAAGGAACGTCAACACGAAGAGGCGAGATTGAAAACTACCCGAGAGAAGTGTCCAGTGCGAGAATAATTACCCATCGGAACGTGAGTTGTTCAAAGTTAAAGTCATTTTTACCTGGTTACATTTGTCACACAGTTGTACTACACATGCCACACACCTTCAAATCACTTAAATTTTGTAAAGCATCTTATTGATCTGTCTTGGTAGTTCAAAGGAGTCACGTCCTGAGAGTAAAGATTTTTCATACAGTAAACTCATGCTTTTCAACTGAGTAAAAATAAAATATTTGTTAGCCGATACTTGATTGGAGAAAAAACTCGTCAATAATAATTTATAATTTTTTTTGTAACTCTGCAATTTTACTTTTTCACAAATGTTAGTCCTTAGACGAATTTTTAAGAATCATTAAAACATACGTTATTTTTTCAAACTCAAACTGTCTTGTTCACATTTTTTTCATAGAATTAAACTAACTGCTAAGAATTCAAAACTTTAATATTAATAACAATTTTTTGGGACAAAAGATTCCAAGTGGCGCCCACAAACACTAGTAGCTTAAGTTGTTTTGCAGGACGACATCATCGCAGAGGATCCAGTCATCAGTAAGTATCATAAAGTGCGCGGAGTGTAACGCCCGACACATAACACGACAACACAAACACGACATACCACTTCTTTTCGTTATAAATTGGCAGCCCAACTAGTGAGGCTTGAAAAAAAGGAACAAGCCCGGCAACTACCAACAAATCAAGATGCTGCAACCAAAGGGAAAAAGGTGAAGAAGAATGTAGAACCCGAACCCGAATTAAGTGTGGAAGACGGAGAGGCAGTCCAAGTCGAGGAAACGGAATTAGAACCGCCCACACTAGAAATGGAAAGACCAATACAAACGGGAGATGAATTAGAGGAACAAACGGGAGAAGAACCCATACAAATGGTAGAACAAACAGAAAAACCCGAACCAGAAAAAATAAAAGGGAGCGTTGATGTGAATGTAATAATGATGATGTTCCAAACGGTAAACGAAAATATAGAATCCCTGAAGGAGGATAACAATAAAAATAGACGGGAAGATAAGGAGGAGAATAATAAAAACAGACAGGAAGATAAGGAGGAAATAATAGAATCCCTGAATAAAAACAGACTGGAAGATAAGGAGAAATTAGACAAAAAGATAGAATCTTTAGGGGAGTATATAACCGAGAAAATAAATGACAATGGGAAAAAGCTGGAGCTATTTCAGGAGGAGAATAAAAAATGTACAGAGTCCCTGAAAAAAGAAATTAGCACTAATTACGAAACAGTAAACAAAAAGATCGATGAGAGTAAAATCAACAGTGACAGGAAGGTCGAGACTATGGAGAAACAGTTAGAAAGATTACAGGAGGGAAATAATACCCGTTTTGAAAATATAGAGGAGCAAACCGTAGAGACCAAACAAGATGTAAGAACTCTCGAAAACCAGGTAAGGCAAAAACAAGACGAAATCATGCAGGAGGTGGGAGAAGTCCGAAAAGACGTTAGCGAGAGGATACAGAGAACGTATGGCATAGCTAACAGACTGGACGAGCAAATAAAAACTAACAGAAATAACATACAGGAAATAGATCAGAGAGAGAAAAACCTGCAGGAAAGATTAGAAGCGCTGAGGGACACACCTATATTGAATACTCATACGTGTCATAGCGAGAACAGGGAAGTAATCAACTTCCAAAACTATCGTCGAAACCCGATGGAATTTTTAGAGAGAATGGAAGAGTTTATTGAAAGAAATAGAGAAACAAGATGGGACAGGATAAGGGAAATGTTAGACGAAACGTTTCGAAACACGAGGGATAATTTGTGGATAGCGGTACGACCCGAAATCACAAACTTAGTCGAATTCAAACGCCAATTCAAAGAAAAGTATTGGTCAGAAACAGCGCAAAACAAAATAAGAATGGACATATTCTACGGGAAATACGACGCGTCCAATGGACAATCCCCAACATCTTATTTCCTGGGAAAGATATGTTTGGCACGAAAGTTGATACCGCCGATCCCGGAAGAATGTTTGGTGAGACAGTTAGCTGGACATTACAGCTACGGTATTAAAGATGCCCAATTATACCAACAGCTCAGTAAAATAACCGATTTAGCTAAATTATTAGAAAATTGTGAATCCGCTGGAAGGTTCCAGGATTACCAACCCCCCAGTCGTAAAGTAGACTATAATAACAGCAATAACGGACCAATCCGGAATGGAGGTGGAAACGGCAATAACTTTAACCAGAATAGCCAGAACAATAGCACCCCACCAAATAGCCGAAATAATAACACTCAAGGTCCAAATAACCGCAACTATCCGGGACCAAACCGAAATAGTTACCCCGAAAATAATTACGGTAGGAACTATAATCAGGGAAATAGTTATCGCGGAAATAACTATAGGGGGAATAATTATGGTCAGCGTAATAATTATCGAAACGGAGGTAATCAAGGAGGAGGTGATAGGAGGCATCAGGAATATAGACCCCAGGTGAACTATACAATGGCCAATAGTCAACGGCCATATCCACCCAATTTACCTACTTACATGTATTACCCACAACAGATGCAAGGTAACCAGAGTAATACAACGAATAACCAACCTATTAGTGGTAATCCCGAGGTCAGGCAGGAACCACAGACAGGTCAGCAACCCAATGTCCCGGGAGACCGGGCCAATGAGACAGGGGCTCATTTAAACTAAACGCGGCAGTGAAAAAGGAAAACGGCCCTTCACTGAACCAATATTATGGGGTGACTGAATACAAATATAGACAGGACAATGACACTAAGAATAAACAATTATCTTAGAGATATCAGGGAGGAATTATTAGAAGAGAGTGACAATATAGTTAAAAATCGTAACAAAGGGAATAATAGTATAGTACAAATCAAGGCAAATATCAATGGTATAGAAGCAATATTACTCATTGACACGGGGTCAAACATATCGCTTATTGATAGTGTAGAGTTAGAGAGGATTAAACAAAACAGTAATTTACCCATACCCACTCTGCCTATAAATAACATTATTCTAGTCGGAGCAACGGGGAGGCAGAATAAATCGATAAAGAAACAGGTGTCATTAGAGATGACTAGTAATGTGGTAACATTACCAATAGGGTTATTAGTGGCGAATAATTTACCCATGAGTATCCTAATAGGCTGCGATCTACTTAGGCCATATAATGCAATAATAGATTTAGAAGGTAAGATTATAACGTTAAAAACAAATGAGGGAGTTTGGACCAATAATTTAATTGATGCCCAAGGAGATAGTACAAACAACGCACCTTATCAAGCGATAGTGAACCATTATTATTGTGCCGATCGACCAGTAAACATGCCCTTATATCAGGAGGAAAACCCAGAGTTGTGGTTGGAAAAATTAGAAGAAATACGGGATTTCCAAAGGACGAAAGCAAGGGGTCAGATCAGCGGAGCACAGGCGGAACAATTGATTACGGTACATAACAATTACAAACACATATTCTCAAACGCTCCAGGTAAAGCCAGAGATTATCAATGCACCATAAAATTTAAAACACCGGTGGAATTTAACAGAAAATCATACCCGATCGCGTACTCGCTAAAGAATGAAGTTAGGGAGGAATTGAACAGGATGATAGAGGACGACATAATTGAGTATAGCCATTCAGCCTTTACCAGCCCAATCATAGCTGTGCCAAAAAAGAATGGACAGGTACGTATATGTCTCGATGCTAGGGAGATTAACAAGATGATTGTTAACGACCGCACATCCCCTGGGGAGATGGAAGAAATATTGAAAAAGTTTCACGGGACAAAGTATATAAGTTCATGGGATACAGTATGCGGCTACTGGCAGGTAGAACTCCACCCTGATAGTAGGAAATATATGGCATTCATATTCGAAGGCAGAAACTGTCAGTTTAAGCGATTACCCTTTGGTTTGATAAATTCTGTGGCGGTGTTTGTAAAGATAATGGACAGAATACTGGGGCAGGAAGTGCTGAAATTTACGACAGTATATGTCGACGACTTACTGGTAACTTCAGCGAATTGGGATGACCATTGTAACAGGGTTGAACAGGTGTTAGAGAAACTATCAGAGAATAATATCACCCTCAAATTAGACAAGTCCCAATTTATTGCAAATGAGGTGAAATTTTTAGGTTTTAATTTAACCAAACAAGGGATTACTCCATCTAAAGGGAAAGTAGAGGCTATACAGAAGTTCCCCACCCCAAAAAACAACAGCTTCAATCATTTTTAGGAATCTGTGACTATTACAGAAAGTTTCGGTCCAATTATTCAGAACTAACTGCCAGGTTCCAAAAGCAGTTATCAACTAAAGACAAATGGACTTGGGGACCAGAGCAAGATGGAGTGCTCAATCTAATAAAGGAAAAATTTTTAGAAGCAGTAATGTTACATGACCCCGACTTTACAAAACCATTTTTTCTAAATTGCGATGCCAGTAACGTAAGTTTAGGTGCAGCCCTATATCAGGAAGATCAGGATGGGAACCATTTAGTAATTAGCTTCTCCAGCCGTGTGCTGAACAGTTGCAAACGAAACTACAATACTACCGAAAAAGAATTGTTGAGTGTAGTTTTCGCATGCGGTAAATTTCGGACGTATATATTAGGGTACCCCATCATGGTTAGAAGTGACCACAAATCAATATCATTTTTAAAGCATTGTAAGCTGAACCATGGAAGGCTGACGAGATGGGTTTTGGCCCTGCAAGAATATAATATCACGTGGGAATATATACCCGGCGAACAAAACGTAGCAGCCGACGTCCTATCTCGCATCAATATACAAGACCAAACCTTTGATGGCGAAAAGGAACAATTAGCGAAGGTATACCATATTATTAAGAGCAGGGAAGATTTAAAAAATATTTTAAACAATATAAAGTCACAACAAGAGGCCGACCCAAAATTAGGAAATATTAGAAAAAGGGTACTGGAAGGCGATGAGATGATAAAAAGATATTACTGTATACACAACGACACTTTGTTTATAAGGAATACCGCACACCAGGAGAATTGGAAGTTAGTAATTCCACCAGTGATAGAGAGACCACTAATAATCGACTATCACGATAGGTACAGACCTATCACGATATCATGGGTATAGGTATCTATCACGATAGATGGGTGCCCTCAAAGTAAGAAAAGCATTGGAAGAGCAAACATACATCAAAGGGATGAATAAAAAGGTGCAACTGGCGATACAGTCATGCGATATTTGTCGGAAAGTAAAATGTAATAACGAGAGAAAGGAAGGGGTCATGATACCCATAACATCCACCGAAAAATTGGAAAAGGTATTTCTCGATATCTGTGGACCATTTCCACGCAGCGGTGGGAGACACAGATATAAATTTATCGTAATCATCTTTGACCATTTTAGCAAATATACCAAGCTATATCCAATAACTAGGGCTACGACCAGGAAAATTATAGACATCATAATAGAACGGTATATAATGGAGGTAGGCAGACCGTATTCTATAATTACAGACCACGGTACCCAGTTTAAGGGAAAATTATGGAAAGAAAACCTTGGAGAACACGGGATAAAAACGTATAAGACATCTGTATATCACCCGAATAGTAACCCAGCCGAGAGAGTGTTGCGGGAAGTAGGATGGTTGTTGAGAACATACTGCCATAACGAACAGAAAAGATGGCATGAATACGTAGCATCAACCGAGGATTTTCTCAATTTCTCATATCACAATACCATAGAGGTGTCACCATACACAGTTATGTTCGAAAGACCCCCACCATGAGAGATAAAAGAGATTATTAATTTTCCCGACGAACCTGAATACCAATTTGAAAGAACCAAATTTTATAACAAGGTGTTGGAAAAAACGGAACAGCAATGGAAAAAATATATCCAATCCCAGCCCAAGGCAATTAAATATAAGGTAGGAGATAAGGTGTTAGTCAGAAATAGAGAATTGCCCAGTGCTATACAAGGCATAATGAGGAAATTGTTACTTTTATATACAGGACCTTTCACGATCACAAAAGACAACGAAAACAACACATACGAGGTAACCGACACTGTTAGTAACAAAGTAAAAGGTACGTATAACCAAACGTTGTTGAGAAGGTACCATGATTAAAAAACACAAGTCAAATCCAGCATCGTTGAGAAGGTACCATGAACCAAAACATGTCAACGTAAATTTTCCAACTTACCCATAATTAGAAAGGAATAAAGATTATTAATAAAAAATACGAGAAGGACACCTTACACCAAAGGCAAAAAGATATATATAAGATATAGATTTATTTCCAATAGCCATGTCAACGTATATTTACCAACTTACCCGTACTTAGAGGAGGAGAAAAAGGAAAGGACATAATTAGTTAAATGAATTATTAAACAATCAAATAACAATTGATATTACTAAGGGGGAGAAAAGGAGGAGAAATACTGTCATATAATTGATACTAAATGGAAATGATAAATGAAAAAAAAGAAAAAAGGAAACAGTGTGTTACATAAAGAGGTAATGATGAATATAAATATAGCTATTAACAATTGAATGATTTTAAAAGATAATTTTACCTGCGGAGAACGATATATTAATATAATTGAGAAATAATCAGAAGAGTTTAAGAAAGGGAATTTATGTGTAGGAGCCTATGATCTTTGAATATTGTATTTTTTTTTATTATTATTATTTGTTGCGAAAGTGCAATTATTATTTTTCTGGACAGGGATGTGTTGCCTCTGATTTCAGTAGTTATAGTTAGGAAGGGCGGAGAATGTATGCCATAGCGAGCCACTCTGACTTCCAACCCACTATAAAAGGTTAGGGAATTATATCAAAGATTAAATAATTAACATCAAGGTAAAAAGGAAAGGAAAAGGAGATACGACAAAGAACGAAATATGAATATTGAGATGGATTAATATATTAAAGGAGTAGTACAGGAATTTAATTATAAGATAAAAGAATGAAATATAAAGAAGCTAATACAAGGTTAATATATAAATGATAATTTCATCAAAACCGATGATATGTTTTTCCCAAATTATCAATTTTAACGGAGAGGCATATGTAACGTCACAGAACGTTCCATAAGGGAAATCATTTACATAGCAATTTATCATAAGAGGAAAGTGAGGTGAACAGTATCGAACCCAAGTAGTCCTAAAAATTTTGTAATATTGTCTAATAATTATGAAAATACGACCAGACTATGACTAAGACTCAAACCCCATATATATTATTCAAGTGAAGAACAGTGTAAAACCAATAATCTACTATAAGAGAGACAAATAATATCAGAAATAACCAAAATAAGTCATTAATTATTAAGTTTTGTAACTCTGAATAGGGTATAAAAAACTATTTATTGTGAATTAATGGACAAGATCCATTATTATATTATGTAATGTAAATAAAATAAATGTATTAAATGGTTTAAATACATTATTAGAAAGGATCTAAGTTAAAATAAAAAATATATAAATGTTATGACAAAAAAATATTAAGGTGTTGGATTTGAGACCAATCACTCAGATTTCATGTAAAAATTAATTATTATCAAATTGAGTGTAATTGTCAAGTAGACAAAGATGAACAATTTATCTTAAATAAAGAAAGCTGCCAAATGAATAAAAATCAGTTAAAATAGCCAAAAACAGTATTAACTGAAAACATGTAGTAGACCTATAATATTGTAATATTTATGGATTTAATGTTGACAAAATGTAACCAAATTGCATTAGAAAGTTGAAATATAATATAATGTGACTATACTAATATATTTGACTAACCTTAAACACTTTAATAGTCGAGTTAGCAAACTATTTACCTATACCATATATGGCTAAGGCCAAGCAACCATCACAAAAAATAGTCATATTTGACTAAATGTTTGCAAAATATTAACAAAAATAAAAGAAAAGGGTACAATCCTTTAGTGTACCATGAAAACAAACATACTCAGTTGAAAATAAGATCAATTATTAAAGAATTTGACTTATGAGAGTGAAATTTGTCACACCAAGAAAAAGGACCACTTAGGCAAACCAATATGATGCTAAGTAGGCGTACAATAAAAACAATATGTATCAGGATAAACCAGGTATCACAAAAGACAGACAATATAATAAACTCTCAGTGTATACTAGAAAAATCCCATATATATTAAGGAAAAAAGACTAATTATTGTATTCTAACAGTGGCAACAACTTAGGCCATAGACATGGACCATGTAAAACTGAACTTATTTGTATATTATATGTGTTAAACTTTATTTATTTTGTTATAGAAAGATGATAATATTGTGTATTAATGTTGTAGAAGAAACCAAACAACTTCACAACAATTTATTAGTTGAAAAATTGAATTTTTATGAAAACATTCCAAGGTAAGAGTTGTATGTTGTGTTATTTTATTATAGTTAATTTATACAAAAACCAATTGTAATTAGTATCATTAGATTCAGTTGAAAGCAGAGTATCCAAATATAGTAAGGGCATGCAGATAGTAAGTATTTATGTAAAATTGTTTGACAAATACCAGAATAATTTTTGTAATATCCTTAGTGTGAAGAATAAGAAATTTTGTTCTAAAGCTTCTACAGAAGTCAAATTTGTTCCATGAGATTCCATTTCGTTATTGTCGAACGTTCTAGAAGGAATTTTTACACAAATACACCGGAAGTTCATGTCGGAAAGCTAAAACAATGAGCCTTACAGAGTATATAAGGAAGACAAAATTTGACCGAAAAACACTTCATGCTTTGAATCCAGAAGAGACACATCACCCACGACACTGATCATCACAACCGAGGCGAAACCGAAGACGAGAAGTCGACACAAGAACGAAGAAAGGCTTTTCCCGTACATTGACATTAGACTGACTTGACCTCTACAAGAGTATACGCCAATGTGTTGCTGAAATAGAGCAGCAACACGGCACATTTAATAGAACACACGCAGCCAGAATATCAGCGGCCCAGGAGGGACCAAAATTTTAATAGAGAATCAATTCTGCTGTATTCGCTAAGATAAACTGACTTTGACAAAATCCCCATAACGTAACATACACAAAGCCTTTCTATCAAACTGCAGGAGGAGCATCAGCGCTGTGGCGGCTGATTTGAGAAACAACGCGGACAGCTGATCGTCTGCGGCGGGATTCAAGCGTAGATTCACTGCCAAATTTTTATGCGAAAGTGCGGAAGTTTTAAAAATCGCATTTTTGACTTTAAATAAAATCAGTGCACAAGGAACGTCAACACGAAGAGGCGAGATTGAAAACTACCCGAGAGAAGTGTCCAGTGCGAGAATAATTACCCATCGGAACGTGAGTTGTTCAAAGTTAAAGTCATTTTTACCTGGTTACATTTGTCACACAGTTGTACTACACATGCCACACACCTTCAAATCACTTAAATTTTGTAAAGCATCTTATTGATCTGTCTTGGTAGTTCAAAGGAGTCACGTCCTGAGAGTAAAGATTTTTCATACAGTAAACTCATGCTTTTCAACTGAGTAAAAATAAAATATTTGTTAGCCGATACTTGATTGGAGAAAAAACTCGTCAATAATAATTTATAATTTTTTTTGTAACTCTGCAATTTTACTTTTTCACAAATGTTAGTCCTTCAGACGAATTTTTAAGAATCATTAAAACATACGTTATTTTTTCAAACTCAAACTGTCTTGTTCACATTTTTTTCATAGAATTAAACTAACTGCTAAGAATTCAAAATTTTAATATTAATAACAATTTTTTGGGACAAAAGATTCCAAGTGGCGCCCACAAACACTAGTAGCTTAAGTTGTTTTGCAGGACGACATCATCGCAGAGGATCCAGTCATCAGTAAGTATCATAAAGTGCGCGGAGTGTAACGCCCGACACATAACACGACAACACAAACACGACATACCACTTCTTTTCGTTATAAATTGGCAGCCCAACTAGTGAGGCTTGAAAAAAAGGAACAAGCCCGGCAACTACCAACAAATCAAGATGCTGCAACCAAAGGGAAAAAGGTGAAGAAGAATGTAGAACCCGAACCCGAATTAAGTGTGGAAGACGGAGAGGCAGTCCAAGTCGAGGAAACGGAATTAGAACCGCCCACACTAGAAATGGAAAGACCAATACAAACGGGAGATGAATTAGAGGAACAAACGGGAGAAGAACCCATACAAATGGTAGAACAAACAGAAAAACCCGAACCAGAAAAAATAAAAGGGAGCGTTGATGTGAATGTAATAATGATGATGTTCCAAACGGTAAACGAAAATATAGAATCCCTGAAGGAGGATAACAATAAAAATAGACGGGAAGATAAGGAGGAGAATAATAAAAACAGACAGGAAGATAAGGAGGAAATAATAGAATCCCTGAATAAAAACAGACTGGAAGATAAGGAGAAATTAGACAAAAAGATAGAATCTTTAGGGGAGTATATAACCGAGAAAATAAATGACAATGGGAAAAAGCTGGAGCTATTTCAGGAGGAGAATAAAAAATGTACAGAGTCCCTGAAAAAAGAAATTAGCACTAATTACGAAACAGTAAACAAAAAGATCGATGAGAGTAAAATCAACAGTGACAGGAAGGTCGAGACTATGGAGAAACAGTTAGAAAGATTACAGGAGGGAAATAATACCCGTTTTGAAAATATAGAGGAGCAAACCGTAGAGACCAAACAAGATGTAAGAACTCTCGAAAACCAGGTAAGGCAAAAACAAGACGAAATCATGCAGGAGGTGGGAGAAGTCCGAAAAGACGTTAGCGAGAGGATACAGAGAACGTATGACATAGCTAACAGACTGGACGAGCAAATAAAAACTAACAGAAATAACATACAGGAAATAGATCAGAGAGAGAAAAACCTGCAGGAAAGATTAGAAGCGCTGAGGGACACACCTATATTGAATACTCATACGTGTCATAGCGAGAACAGGGAAGTAATCAACTTCCAAAACTATCGTCGAAACCCGATGGAATTTTTAGAGAGAATGGAAGAGTTTATTGAAAGAAATAGAGAAACAAGATGGGACAGGATAAGGGAAATGTTAGACGAAACGTTTCGAAACACGAGGGATAATTTGTGGATAGCGGTACGACCCGAAATCACAAACTTAGTCGAATTCAAACGCCAATTCAAAGAAAAGTATTGGTCAGAAACAGCGCAAAACAAAATAAGAATGGACATATTCTACGGGAAATACGACGCGTCCAATGGACAATCCCCAACATCTTATTTCCTGGGAAAGATATGTTTGGCACGAAAGTTGATACCGCCGATCCCGGAAGAATGTTTGGTGAGACAGTTAGCTGGACATTACAGCTACGGTATTAAAGATGCCCAATTATACCAACAGCTCAGTAAAATAACCGATTTAGCTAAATTATTAGAAAATTGTGAATCCGCTGGAAGGTTCCAGGATTACCAACCCCCCAGTCGTAAAGTAGACTATAATAACAGCAATAACGGACCAATCCGGAATGGAGGTGGAAACGGCAATAACTTTAACCAGAATAGCCAGAACAATAGCACCCCACCAAATAGCCGAAATAATAACACTCAAGGTCCAAATAACCGCAACTATCCGGGACCAAACCGAAATAGTTACCCCGAAAATAATTACGGTAGGAACTATAATCAGGGAAATAGTTATCGCGGAAATAACTATAGGGGGAATAATTATGGTCAGCGTAATAATTATCGAAACGGAGGTAATCAAGGAGGAGGTGATAGGAGGCATCAGGAATATAGACCCCAGGTGAACTATACAATGGCCAATAGTCAACGGCCATATCCACCCAATTTACCTACTTACATGTATTACCCACAACAGATGCAAGGTAACCAGAGTAATACAACGAATAACCAACCTATTAGTGGTAATCCCGAGGTCAGGCAGGAACCACAGACAGGTCAGCAACCCAATGTCCCGGGAGACCGGGCCAATGAGACAGGGGCTCATTTAAACTAAACGCGGCAGTGAAAAAGGAAAACGGCCCTTCACTGAACCAATATTATGGGGTGACTGAATACAAATATAGACAGGACAATGACACTAAGAATAAACAATTATCTTAGAGATATCAGGGAGGAATTATTAGAAGAGAGTGACAATATAGTTAAAAATCGTAACAAAGGGAATAATAGTATAGTACAAATCAAGGCAAATATCAATGGTATAGAAGCAATATTACTCATTGACACGGGGTCAAACATATCGCTTATTGATAGTGTAGAGTTAGAGAGGATTAAACAAAACAGTAATTTACCCATACCCACTCTGCCTATAAATAACATTATTCTAGTCGGAGCAACGGGGAGGCAGAATAAATCGATAAAGAAACAGGTGTCATTAGAGATGACTAGTAATGTGGTAACATTACCAATAGGGTTATTAGTGGCGAATAATTTACCCATGAGTATCCTAATAGGCTGCGATCTACTTAGGCCATATAATGCAATAATAGATTTAGAAGGTAAGATTATAACGTTAAAAACAAATGAGGGAGTTTGGACCAATAATTTAATTGATGCCCAAGGAGATAGTACAAACAACGCACCTTATCAAGCGATAGTGAACCATTATTATTGTGCCGATCGACCAGTAAACATGCCCTTATATCAGGAGGAAAACCCAGAGTTGTGGTTGGAAAAATTAGAAGAAATACGGGATTTCCAAAGGACGAAAGCAAGGGGTCAGATCAGCGGAGCACAGGCGGAACAATTGATTACGGTATATAACAATTACAAACACATATTCTCAAACGCTCCAGGTAAAGCCAGAGATTATCAATGCACCATAAAATTTAAAACACCGGTGGAATTTAACAGAAAATCATACCCGATCGCGTACTCGCTAAAGAATGAAGTTAGGGAGGAATTGAACAGGATGATAGAGGACGACATAATTGAGTATAGCCATTCAGCCTTTACCAGCCCAATCATAGCTGTGCCAAAAAAGAATGGACAGGTACGTATATGTCTCGATGCTAGGGAGATTAACAAGATGATTGTTAACGACCGCACATCCCCTGGGGAGATGGAAGAAATATTGAAAAAGTTTCACGGGACAAAGTATATAAGTTCATGGGATACAGTATGCGGCTACTGGCAGGTAGAACTCCACCCTGATAGTAGGAAATATATGGCATTCATATTCGAAGGCAGAAACTGTCAGTTTAAGCGATTACCCTTTGGTTTGATAAATTCTGTGGCGGTGTTTGTAAAGATAATGGACAGAATACTGGGGCAGGAAGTGCTGAAATTTACGACAGTATATGTCGACGACTTACTGGTAACTTCAGCGAATTGGGATGACCATTGTAACAGGGTTGAACAGGTGTTAGAGAAACTATCAGAGAATAATATCACCCTCAAATTAGACAAGTCCCAATTTATTGCAAATGAGGTGAAATTTTTAGGTTTTAATTTAACCAAACAAGGGATTACTCCATCTAAAGGGAAAGTAGAGGCTATACAGAAGTTCCCCACCCCAAAAAACAACAGCTTCAATCATTTTTAGGAATCTGTGACTATTACAGAAAGTTTCGGTCCAATTATTCAGAACTAACTGCCAGGTTCCAAAAGCAGTTATCAACTAAAGACAAATGGACTTGGGGACCAGAGCAAGATGGAGTGCTCAATCTAATAAAGGAAAAATTTTTAGAAGCAGTAATGTTACATGACCCCGACTTTACAAAACCATTTTTTCTAAATTGCGATGCCAGTAACGTAAGTTTAGGTGCAGCCCTATATCAGGAAGATCAGGATGGGAACCATTTAGTAATTAGCTTCTCCAGCCGTGTGCTGAACAGTTGCAAACGAAACTACAATACTACCGAAAAAGAATTGTTGAGTGTAGTTTTCGCATGCGGTAAATTTCGGACGTATATATTAGGGTACCCCATCATGGTTAGAAGTGACCACAAATCAATATCATTTTTAAAGCATTGTAAGCTGAACCATGGAAGGCTGACGAGATGGGTTTTGGCCCTGCAAGAATATAATATCACGTGGGAATATATACCCGGCGAACAAAACGTAGCAGCCGACGTCCTATCTCGCATCAATATACAAGACCAAACCTTTGATGGCGAAAAGGAACAATTAGCGAAGGTATACCATATTATTAAGAGCAGGGAAGATTTAAAAAATATTTTAAACGATATAAAGTCACAACAAGAGGCCGACCCAAAATTAGGAAATATTAGAAAAAGGGTACTGGAAGGCGATGAGATGATAAAAAGATATTACTGTATACACAACGACACTTTGTTTATAAGGAATACCGCACACCAGGAGAATTGGAAGTTAGTAATTCCACCAGTGATAGAGAGACCACTAATAATCGACTATCACGATAGGTACAGACCTATCACGATATCATGGGTATAGGTATCTATCACGATAGATGGGTGCCCTCAAAGTAAGAAAAGCATTGGAAGAGCAAACATACATCAAAGGGATGAATAAAAAGGTGCAACTGGCGATACAGTCATGCGATATTTGTCGGAAAGTAAAATGTAATAACGAGAGAAAGGAAGGGGTCATGATACCCATAACATCCACCGAAAAATTGGAAAAGGTATTTCTCGATATCTGTGGACCATTTCCACGCAGCGGTGGGAGACACAGATATAAATTTATCGTAATCATCTTTGACCATTTTAGCAAATATACCAAGCTATATCCAATAACTAGGGCTACGACCAGGAAAATTATAGACATCATAATAGAACGGTATATAATGGAGGTAGGCAGACCGTATTCTATAATTACAGACCACGGTACCCAGTTTAAGGGAAAATTATGGAAAGAAAACCTTGGAGAACACGGGATAAAAACGTATAAGACATCCGTATATCACCCGAATAGTAACCCAGCCGAGAGAGTGTTGCGGGAAGTAGGACGGTTGTTGAGAACATACTGCCATAACGAACAGAAAAGATGGCATGAATACGTAGCATCAACCGAGGATTTTCTCAATTTCTCATATCACAATACCATAGAGGTGTCACCATACACAGTTATGTTCGAAAGACCCCCACCATGAGAGATAAAAGAGATTATTAATTTTCCCGACGAACCCGAATACCAATTTGAAAGAACCAAATTTTATAACAAGGTGTTGGAAAAAACGGAACAGCAATGGAAAAAATATATCCAATCCCAGCCCAAGGCAATTAAATATAAGGTAGGAGATAAGGTGTTAGTCAGAAATAGAGAATTGCCCAGTGCTATACAAGGCATAATGAGGAAATTGTTACTTTTATATACAGGACCTTTCACGATCACAAAAGACAACGAAAACAACACATACGAGGTAACCGACACTGTTAGTAACAAAGTAAAAGGTACGTATAACCAAACGTTGTTGAGAAGGTACCATGATTAAAAAACACAAGTCAAATCCAGCATCGTTGAGAAGGTACCATGAACCAAAACATGTCAACGTAAATTTTCCAACTTACCCATAATTAGAAAGGAATAAAGATTATTAATAAAAAATACGAGAAGGACACCTTACACCAAAGGCAAAAAGATATATATAAGATATAGATTTATTTCCAATAGCCATGTCAACGTATATTTACCAACTTACCCGTACTTAGAGGAGGAGAAAAAGGAAAGGACATAATTAGTTAAATGAATTATTAAACAATCAAATAACAATTGATATTACTAAGGGGGAGAAAAGGAGGAGAAATACTGTCATATAATTGATACTAAATGGAAATGATAAATGAAAAAAAAGAAAAAAGGAAACAGTGTGTTACATAAAGAGGTAATGATGAATATAAATATAGCTATTAACAATTGAATGATTTTAAAAGATAATTTTACCTGCGGAGAACGATATATTAATATAATTGAGAAATAATCAGAAGAGTTTAAGAAAGGGAATTTATGTGTAGGAGCCTATGATCTTTGAATATTGTATTTTTTTTTATTATTATTATTTGTTGCGAAAGTGCAATTATTATTTTTCTGGACAGGGATGTGTTGCCTCTGATTTCAGTAGTTATAGTTAGGAAGGGCGGAGAATGTATGCCATAGCGAGCCACTCTGACTTCCAACCCACTATAAAAGGTTAGGGAATTATATCAAAGATTAAATAATTAACATCAAGGTAAAAAGGAAAGGAAAAGGAGATACGACAAAGAACGAAATATGAATATTGAGATGGATTAATATATTAAAGGAGTAGTACAGGAATTTAATTATAAGATAAAAGAATGAAATATAAAGAAGCTAATACAAGGTTAATATAGAAATGATAATTTCATCAAAACCGATATGTTTTTCCCAAATTATCAATTTTAATGGAGAGGCATATGTAACGTCACAGAACGTTCCATAAGGGAAATCATTTACATAGCAATTTATCATAAGAGGAAAGTGAGGTGAACAGTATCGAACCCAAGTAGTCCTAAAAATTTTGTAATATTGTCTAATAATTATGAAAATACGACCAGACTATGACTAAGACTCAAACCCCATATATATTATTCAAGTGAAGAACAGTGTAAAACCAATAATCTACTATAAGAGAGACAAATAATATCAGAAATAACCAAAATAAGGTCATTAATTATTAAGTTTTGTAACTCTGAATAGGGTATAAAAAACTATTTATTGTGAATTAATGGACAAGATCCATTATTATATTATGTAATGTAAATAAAATAAATGTATTAAATGGTTTAAATACATTATTAGAAAGGATCTAAGTTAAAATAAAAAATATATAAATGTTATGACAAAAAAATATTAAGGTGTTGGATTTGAGACCAATCACTCAGATTTCATGTAAAAATTAATTATTATCAAATTGAGTGTAATTGTCAAGTAGACAAAGATGAACAATTTATCTTAAATAAAGAAAGCTGTCAAATGAATAAAAATCAGTTAAAATAGCCAAAAACAGTATTAACTGAAAACATGTAGTAGACCTATAATATTGTAATATTTATGGATTTAATGTTGACAAAATGTAACCAAATTGCATTAGAAAGTTCAAATATAATATAATGTGACTATACTAATATATTTGACTAACCTTAAACACTTTAATAGTCGAGTTAGCAAACTATTTACCTATACCATATATGGCTAAGGCCAAGCAACCATCACAAAAAATAGTCATATTTGACTAAATGTTTGCAAAATATTAACAAAAATAAAAGAAAAGGGTACAATCCTTTAGTGTACCATGAAAACAAACATACTCAGTTGAAAATAAGATCAATTATTAAAGAATTTGACTTATGAGAGTGAAATTTGTCACACCAAGAAAAAGGACCACTTAGGCAAACCAATATGATGCTAAGTAGGCGTACAATAAAAACAATATGTATCAGGATAAACCAGGTATCACAAAAGACAGACAATATAATAAACTCTCAGTGTATACTAGAAAAATCCCATATATATTAAGGAAAAAAGACTAATTATTGTATTCTAACAGTGGCAACAACTTAGGCCATAGACATGGACCATGTAAAACTGAACTTATTTGTATATTATATGTGTTAAACTTTATTTATTTTGTTATAGAAAGATGATAATATTGTGTATTAATGTTGTAGAAGAAACCAAACAACTTCACAACAATTTATTAGTTGAAAAATTGAATTTTTATGAAAACATTCCAAGGTAAGAGTTGTATGTTGTGTTATTTTATTATAGTTAATTTATACAAAAACCAATTGTAATTAGTATCATTAGATTCAGTTGAAAGCAGAGTATCCAAATATAGTAAGGGCATGCAGATAGTTAAGTATTTATGTAAAATTGTTTGACAAATACCAGAATAATTTTTGTAATATCCTTAGTGTGAAGAATAAGAAATTTTGTTCTAAAGCTTCTACAGAAGTCAAATTTGTTCCATGAGATTCCATTTCGTTATTGTCGAACGTTCTAGAAGGAATTTTTACACAAATACACCGGAAGTTCATGTCGGAAAGCTAAAACAATGAGCCTTACAGAGTATATAAGGAAGACAAAATTTGACCGAAAAACACTTCATGCTTTGAATCCAGAAGAGACACATCACCCACGACACTGATCATCACAACCGAGGCGAAACCGAAGACGAGAAGTCGACACAAGAACGAAGAAAGGCTTTTCCCGTACATTGACATTAGACTGACTTGACCTCTACAAGAGTATACGCCAATGTGTTGCTGAAATAGAGCAGCAACACGGCACATTTAATAGAACACACGCAGCCAGAATATCAGCGGCCCAGGAGGGACCAAAATTTTAATAGAGAATCAATTCTGCTGTATTCGCTAAGATAAACTGACTTTGACAAAATCCCCATAACGTAACATACACAAAGCCTTTCTATCAAACTGCAGGAGGAGCATCAGCGCTGTGGCGGCTGATTTGAGAAACAACGCGGACAGCTGATCGTCTGCGGCGGGATTCAAGCGTAGATTCACTGCCAAATTTTTATGCGAAAGTGCGGAAGTTTTAAAAATCGCATTTTTGACTTTAAATAAAATCAGTGCACAAGGAACGTCAACACGAAGAGGCGAGATTGAAAACTACCCGAGAGAAGTGTCCAGTGCGAGAATAATTACCCATCGGAACGTGAGTTGTTCAAAGTTAAAGTCATTTTTACCTGGTTACATTTGTCACACAGTTGTACTACACATGCCACACACCTTCAAATCACTTAAATTTTGTAAAGCATCTTATTGATCTGTCTTGGTAGTTCAAAGGAGTCACGTCCTGAGAGTAAAGATTTTTCATACAGTAAACTCATGCTTTTCAACTGAGTAAAAATAAAATATTTGTTAGCCGATACTTGATTGGAGAAAAAACTCGTCAATAATAATTTATAATTTTTTTTGTAACTCTGCAATTTTACTTTTTCACAAATGTTAGTCCTTCAGACGAATTTTTAAGAATCATTAAAACATACGTTATTTTTTCAAACTCAAACTGTCTTGTTCACATTTTTTTCATAGAATTAAACTAACTGCTAAGAATTCAAAATTTTAATATTAATAACAATTTTTTGGGACAAAAGATTCCAAGTGGCGCCCACAAACACTAGTAGCTTAAGTTGTTTTGCAGGACGACATCATCGCAGAGGATCCAGTCATCAGTAAGTATCATAAAGTGCGCGGAGTGTAACGCCCGACACATAACACGACAACACAAACACGACATACCACTTCTTTTCGTTATAAATTGGCAGCCCAACTAGTGAGGCTTGAAAAAAAGGAACAAGCCCGGCAACTACCAACAAATCAAGATGCTGCAACCAAAGGGAAAAAGGTGAAGAAGAATGTAGAACCCGAACCCGAATTAAGTGTGGAAGACGGAGAGGCAGTCCAAGTCGAGGAAACGGAATTAGAACCGCCCACACTAGAAATGGAAAGACCAATACAAACGGGAGATGAATTAGAGGAACAAACGGGAGAAGAACCCATACAAATGGTAGAACAAACAGAAAAACCCGAACCAGAAAAAATAAAAGGGAGCGTTGATGTGAATGTAATAATGATGATGTTCCAAACGGTAAACGAAAATATAGAATCCCTGAAGGAGGATAACAATAAAAATAGACGGGAAGATAAGGAGGAGAATAATAAAAACAGACAGGAAGATAAGGAGGAAATAATAGAATCCCTGAATAAAAACAGACTGGAAGATAAGGAGAAATTAGACAAAAAGATAGAATCTTTAGGGGAGTATATAACCGAGAAAATAAATGACAATGGGAAAAAGCTGGAGCTATTTCAGGAGGAGAATAAAAAATGTACAGAGTCCCTGAAAAAAGAAATTAGCACTAATTACGAAACAGTAAACAAAAAGATCGATGAGAGTAAAATCAACAGTGACAGGAAGGTCGAGACTATGGAGAAACAGTTAGAAAGATTACAGGAGGGAAATAATACCCGTTTTGAAAATATAGAGGAGCAAACCGTAGAGACCAAACAAGATGTAAGAACTCTCGAAAACCAGGTAAGGCAAAAACAAGACGAAATCATGCAGGAGGTGGGAGAAGTCCGAAAAGACGTTAGCGAGAGGATACAGAGAACGTATGACATAGCTAACAGACTGGACGAGCAAATAAAAACTAACAGAAATAACATACAGGAAATAGATCAGAGAGAGAAAAACCTGCAGGAAAGATTAGAAGCGCTGAGGGACACACCTATATTGAATACTCATACGTGTCATAGCGAGAACAGGGAAGTAATCAACTTCCAAAACTATCGTCGAAACCCGATGGAATTTTTAGAGAGAATGGAAGAGTTTATTGAAAGAAATAGAGAAACAAGATGGGACAGGATAAGGGAAATGTTAGACGAAACGTTTCGAAACACGAGGGATAATTTGTGGATAGCGGTACGACCCGAAATCACAAACTTAGTCGAATTCAAACGCCAATTCAAAGAAAAGTATTGGTCAGAAACAGCGCAAAACAAAATAAGAATGGACATATTCTACGGGAAATACGACGCGTCCAATGGACAATCCCCAACATCTTATTTCCTGGGAAAGATATGTTTGGCACGAAAGTTGATACCGCCGATCCCGGAAGAATGTTTGGTGAGACAGTTAGCTGGACATTACAGCTACGGTATTAAAGATGCCCAATTATACCAACAGCTCAGTAAAATAACCGATTTAGCTAAATTATTAGAAAATTGTGAATCCGCTGGAAGGTTCCAGGATTACCAACCCCCCAGTCGTAAAGTAGACTATAATAACAGCAATAACGGACCAATCCGGAATGGAGGTGGAAACGGCAATAACTTTAACCAGAATAGCCAGAACAATAGCACCCCACCAAATAGCCGAAATAATAACACTCAAGGTCCAAATAACCGCAACTATCCGGGACCAAACCGAAATAGTTACCCCGAAAATAATTACGGTAGGAACTATAATCAGGGAAATAGTTATCGCGGAAATAACTATAGGGGGAATAATTATGGTCAGCGTAATAATTATCGAAACGGAGGTAATCAAGGAGGAGGTGATAGGAGGCATCAGGAATATAGACCCCAGGTGAACTATACAATGGCCAATAGTCAACGGCCATATCCACCCAATTTACCTACTTACATGTATTACCCACAACAGATGCAAGGTAACCAGAGTAATACAACGAATAACCAACCTATTAGTGGTAATCCCGAGGTCAGGCAGGAACCACAGACAGGTCAGCAACCCAATGTCCCGGGAGACCGGGCCAATGAGACAGGGGCTCATTTAAACTAAACGCGGCAGTGAAAAAGGAAAACGGCCCTTCACTGAACCAATATTATGGGGTGACTGAATACAAATATAGACAGGACAATGACACTAAGAATAAACAATTATCTTAGAGATATCAGGGAGGAATTATTAGAAGAGAGTGACAATATAGTTAAAAATCGTAACAAAGGGAATAATAGTATAGTACAAATCAAGGCAAATATCAATGGTATAGAAGCAATATTACTCATTGACACGGGGTCAAACATATCGCTTATTGATAGTGTAGAGTTAGAGAGGATTAAACAAAACAGTAATTTACCCATACCCACTCTGCCTATAAATAACATTATTCTAGTCGGAGCAACGGGGAGGCAGAATAAATCGATAAAGAAACAGGTGTCATTAGAGATGACTAGTAATGTGGTAACATTACCAATAGGGTTATTAGTGGCGAATAATTTACCCATGAGTATCCTAATAGGCTGCGATCTACTTAGGCCATATAATGCAATAATAGATTTAGAAGGTAAGATTATAACGTTAAAAACAAATGAGGGAGTTTGGACCAATAATTTAATTGATGCCCAAGGAGATAGTACAAACAACGCACCTTATCAAGCGATAGTGAACCATTATTATTGTGCCGATCGACCAGTAAACATGCCCTTATATCAGGAGGAAAACCCAGAGTTGTGGTTCGAAAAATTAGAAGAAATACGGGATTTCCAAAGGACGAAAGCAAGGGGTCAGATCAGCGGAGCACAGGCGGAACAATTGATTACCGTATATAACAATTACAAACACATATTCTCAAACGCTCCAGGTAAAGCCAGAGATTATCAATGCACCATAAAATTTAAAACACCGGTGGAATTTAACAGAAAATCATACCCGATCGCGTACTCGCTAAAGAATGAAGTTAGGGAGGAATTGAACAGGATGATAGAGGACGACATAATTGAGTATAGCCATTCAGCCTTTACCAGCCCAATCATAGCTGTGCCAAAAAAGAATGGACAGGTACGTATATGTCTCGATGCTAGGGAGATTAACAAGATGATTGTTAACGACCGCACATCCCCTGGGGAGATGGAAGAAATATTGAAAAAGTTTCACGGGACAAAGTATATAAGTTCATGGGATACAGTATGCGGCTACTGGCAGGTAGAACTCCACCCTGATAGTAGGAAATATATGGCATTCATATTCGAAGGCAGAAACTGTCAGTTTAAGCGATTACCCTTTGGTTTGATAAATTCTGTGGCGGTGTTTGTAAAGATAATGGACAGAATACTGGGGCAGGAAGTGCTGAAATTTACGACAGTATATGTCGACGACTTACTGGTAACTTCAGCGAATTGGGATGACCATTGTAACAGGGTTGAACAGGTGTTAGAGAAACTATCAGAGAATAATATCACCCTCAAATTAGACAAGTCCCAATTTATTGCAAATGAGGTGAAATTTTTAGGTTTTAATTTAACCAAACAAGGGATTACTCCATCTAAAGGGAAAGTAGAGGCTATACAGAAGTTCCCCACCCCAAAAAACAACAGCTTCAATCATTTTTAGGAATCTGTGACTATTACAGAAAGTTTCGGTCCAATTATTCAGAACTAACTGCCAGGTTCCAAAAGCAGTTATCAACTAAAGACAAATGGACTTGGGGACCAGAGCAAGATGGAGTGCTCAATCTAATAAAGGAAAAATTTTTAGAAGCAGTAATGTTACATGACCCCGACTTTACAAAACCATTTTTTCTAAATTGCGATGCCAGTAACGTAAGTTTAGGTGCAGCCCTATATCAGGAAGATCAGGATGGGAACCATTTAGTAATTAGCTTCTCCAGCCGTGTGCTGAACAGTTGCGAACGAAACTACAATACTACCGAAAAAGAATTGTTGAGTGTAGTTTTCGCATGCGGTAAATTTCGGACGTATATATTAGGGTACCCCATCATGGTTAGAAGTGACCACAAATCAATATCATTTTTAAAGCATTGTAAGCTGAACCATGGAAGGCTGACGAGATGGGTTTTGGCCCTGCAAGAATATAATATCACGTGGGAATATATACCCGGCGAACAAAACGTAGCAGCCGACGTCCTATCTCGCATCAATATACAAGACCAAACCTTTGATGGCGAAAAGGAACAATTAGCGAAGGTATACCATATTATTAAGAGCAGGGAAGATTTAAAAAATATTTTAAACGATATAAAGTCACAACAAGAGGCCGACCCAAAATTAGGAAATATTAGAAAAAGGGTACTGGAAGGCGATGAGATGATAAAAAGATATTACTGTATACACAACGACACTTTGTTTATAAGGAATACCGCACACCAGGAGAATTGGAAGTTAGTAATTCCACCAGTGATAGAGAGACCACTAATAATCGACTATCACGATAGGTACAGACCTATCACGATATCATGGGTATAGGTATCTATCACGATAGATGGGTGCCCTCAAAGTAAGAAAAGCATTGGAAGAGCAAACATACATCAAAGGGATGAATAAAAAGGTGCAACTGGCGATACAGTCATGCGATATTTGTCGGAAAGTAAAATGTAATAACGAGAGAAAGGAAGGGGTCATGATACCCATAACATCCACCGAAAAATTGGAAAAGGTATTTCTCGATATCTGTGGACCATTTCCACGCAGCGGTGGGAGACACAGATATAAATTTATCGTAATCATCTTTGACCATTTTAGCAAATATACCAAGCTATATCCAATAACTAGGGCTACGACCAGGAAAATTATAGACATCATAATAGAACGGTATATAATGGAGGTAGGCAGACCGTATTCTATAATTACAGACCACGGTACCCAGTTTAAGGGAAAATTATGGAAAGAAAACCTTGGAGAACACGGGATAAAAACGTATAAGACATCCGTATATCACCCGAATAGTAACCCAGCCGAGAGAGTGTTGCGGGAAGTAGGACGGTTGTTGAGAACATACTGCCATAACGAACAGAAAAGATGGCATGAATACGTAGCATCAACCGAGGATTTTCTCAATTTCTCATATCACAATACCATAGAGGTGTCACCATACACAGTTATGTTCGAAAGACCCCCACCATGAGAGATAAAAGAGATTATTAATTTTCCCGACGAACCCGAATACCAATTTGAAAGAACCAAATTTTATAACAAGGTGTTGGAAAAAACGGAACAGCAATGGAAAAAATATATCCAATCCCAGCCCAAGGCAATTAAATATAAGGTAGGAGATAAGGTGTTAGTCAGAAATAGAGAATTGCCCAGTGCTATACAAGGCATAATGAGGAAATTGTTACTTTTATATACAGGACCTTTCACGATCACAAAAGACAACGAAAACAACACATACGAGGTAACCGACACTGTTAGTAACAAAGTAAAAGGTACGTATAACCAAACGTTGTTGAGAAGGTACCATGATTAAAAAACACAAGTCAAATCCAGCATCGTTGAGAAGGTACCATGAACCAAAACATGTCAACGTAAATTTTCCAACTTACCCATAATTAGAAAGGAATAAAGATTATTAATAAAAAATACGAGAAGGACACCTTACACCAAAGGCAAAAAGATATATATAAGATATAGATTTATTTCCAATAGCCATGTCAACGTATATTTACCAACTTACCCGTACTTAGAGGAGGAGAAAAAGGAAAGGACATAATTAGTTAAATGAATTATTAAACAATCAAATAACAATTGATATTACTAAGGGGGAGAAAAGGAGGAGAAATACTGTCATATAATTGATACTAAATGGAAATGATAAATGAAAAAAAAGAAAAAAGGAAACAGTGTGTTACATAAAGAGGTAATGATGAATATAAATATAGCTATTAACAATTGAATGATTTTAAAAGATAATTTTACCTGCGGAGAACGATATATTAATATAATTGAGAAATAATCAGAAGAGTTTAAGAAAGGGAATTTATGTGTAGGAGCCTATGATCTTTGAATATTGTATTTTTTTTTATTATTATTATTTGTTGCGAAAGTGCAATTATTATTTTTCTGGACAGGGATGTGTTGCCTCTGATTTCAGTAGTTATAGTTAGGAAGGGCGGAGAATGTATGCCATAGCGAGCCACTCTGACTTCCAACCCACTATAAAAGGTTAGGGAATTATATCAAAGATTAAATAATTAACATCAAGGTAAAAAGGAAAGGAAAAGGAGATACGACAAAGAACGAAATATGAATATTGAGATGGATTAATATATTAAAGGAGTAGTACAGGAATTTAATTATAAGATAAAAGAATGAAATATAAAGAAGCTAATACAAGGTTAATATAGAAATGATAATTTCATCAAAACCGATGATATGTTTTTCCCAAATTATCAATTTTAACGGAGAGGCATATGTAACGTCACAGAACGTTCCATAAGGGAAATCATTTACATAGCAATTTATCATAAGAGGAAAGTGAGGTGAACAGTATCGAACCCAAGTAGTCCTAAAAATTTTGTAATATTGTCTAATAATTATGAAAATACGACCAGACTATGACTAAGACTCAAACCCCATATATATTATTCAAGTGAAGAACAGTGTAAAACCAATAATCTACTATAAGAGAGACAAATAATATCAGAAATAACCAAAATAAGGTCATTAATTATTAAGTTTTGTAACTCTGAATAGGGTATAAAAAACTATTTATTGTGAATTAATGGACAAGATCCATTATTATATTATGTAATGTAAATAAAATAAATGTATTAAATGGTTTAAATACATTATTAGAAAGGATCTAAGTTAAAATAAAAAATATATAAATGTTATGACAAAAAAATATTAAGGTGTTGGATTTGAGACCAATCACTCAGATTTCATGTAAAAATTAATTATTATCAAATTGAGTGTAATTGTCAAGTAGACAAAGATGAACAATTTATCTTAAATAAAGAAAGCTGTCAAATGAATAAAAATCAGTTAAAATAGCCAAAAACAGTATTAACTGAAAACATATAGTAGACCTATAATATTGTAATATTTATGGATTTAATGTTGACAAAATGTAACCAAATTGCATTAGAAAGTTGAAATATAATATAATGTGACTATACTAATATATTTGACTAACCTTAAACACTTTAATAGTCGAGTTAGCAAACTATTTACCTATACCATATATGGCTAAGGCCAAGCAACCATCACAAAAAATAGTCATATTTGACTAAATGTTTGCAAAATATTAACAAAAATAAAAGAAAAGGGTACAATCCTTTAGTGTACCATGAAAACAAACATACTCAGTTGAAAATAAGATCAATTATTAAAGAATTTGACTTATGAGAGTGAAATTTGTCACACCAAGAAAAAGGACCACTTAGGCAAACCAATATGATGCTAAGTAGGCGTACAATAAAAACAATATGTATCAGGATAAACCAGGTATCACAAAAGACAGACAATATAATAAACTCTCAGTGTATACTAGAAAAATCCCATATATATTAAGGAAAAAAGACTAATTATTGTATTCTAACAGTGGCAACAACTTAGGCCATAGACATGGACCATGTAAAACTGAACTTATTTGTATATTATATGTGTTAAACTTTATTTATTTTGTTATAGAAAGATGATAATATTGTGTATTAATGTTGTAGAAGAAACCAAACAACTTCACAACAATTTATTAGTTGAAAAATTGAATTTTTATGAAAACATTCCAAGGTAAGAGTTGTATGTTGTGTTATTTTATTATAGTTAATTTATACAAAAACCAATTGTAATTAGTATCATTAGATTCAGTTGAAAGCAGAGTATCCAAATATAGTAAGGGCATGCAGATAGTAAGTATTTATGTAAAATTGTTTGACAAATACCAGAATAATTTTTGTAATATCCTTAGTGTGAAGAATAAGAAATTTTGTTCTAAAGCTTCTACAGAAGTCAAATTTGTTCCATGAGATTCCATTTCGTTATTGTCGAACGTTCTAGAAGGAATTTTTACACAAATACACCGGAAGTTCATGTCGGAAAGCTAAAACAATGAGCCTTACAGAGTATATAAGGAAGACAAAATTTGACCGAAAAACACTTCATGCTTTGAATCCAGAAGAGACACATCACCCACGACACTGATCATCACAACCGAGGCGAAACCGAAGACGAGAAGTCGACACAAGAACGAAGAAAGGCTTTTCCCGTACATTGACATTAGACTGACTTGACCTCTACAAGAGTATACGCCAATGTGTTGCTGAAATAGAGCAGCAACACGGCACATTTAATAGAACACACGCAGCCAGAATATCAGCGGCCCAGGAGGGACCAAAATTTTAATAGAGAATCAATTCTGCTGTATTCGCTAAGATAAACTGACTTTGACAAAATCCCCATAACGTAACATACACAAAGCCTTTCTATCAAACTGCAGGAGGAGCATCAGCGCTGTGGCGGCTGATTTGAGAAACAACGCGGACAGCTGATCGTCGGTGGCGGGATTCAAGCGTAGATTCACTGCCAAATTTTTATGCGAAAGTGCGGAAGTTTTAAAAATCGCATTTTTGACTTTAAATAAAATCAGTGCACAAGGAACGTCAACACGAAGAGGCGAGATTGAAAACTACCCGAGAGAAGTGTCCAGTGCGAGAATAATTACCCATCAGAATGTGAGTTGTTCAAAGTTAAAGTCATTTTTACCTGGTTACATTTGTCATACAGTTGTACTACACATGCCACACACCTTCAAATCACTTAAATTTTGTAAAGCATCTTATTGATCTGTCTTGGTAGTTCAAAGGAGTCACGTCCTGAGAGTAAAGATTTTTCATACAGTAAACTCATGCTTTTCAACTGAGTAACAATAAAATATTTGTTAGCCGATACTTGATTGGAGAAAAAACTTGTCAATAATAATTTATAATTTTTTTTGTAACTCTGCAATTTTACTTTTTCACAAATGTTAGTCCTTCAGACGAATTTTTAAGAATCATTAAAACATACGTTATTTTTTCAAACTCAAACTGTCTTGTTCACATTTTTTCATAGAATTAAACTAACTGCTAAGAATTCAAAATTTTAATATTAATAACAATTTCTTGGGACAAAAGATTCCAAGTGGCGCCCACAAACACTAGTAGCTTAAGTTGTTTTGCACGACGACATCATCGCAGAGGATCCAGTCATCAGTAAGTATCATAAAGTGCGCGGAGTGTAACGCCCGACACATAACACGACAACACAAACACGACAACACAAACACGACATACCATTTCTTTTCGTTATAACATTAATATATAAAACATAGATATCTAATATACAAAATATAAAATAAACGCTTTTTTGCCTTGACATACACTCAACAGACTATTGTTGCCTGGCAACAAAATTATTTTATTTTTAACAATTACCATTGTTTGAAAAAGTTTAAATGAATTTTCAAGTGTAAATGAATGTTTTATTTTATTTAATTTAATGTATTTGTAACACATATTATATATAAATTTTAGCTTTCTGCACTCCTTCTCCATATAAACTTTAACTATGCCAAATCTCACACTCCTCCGTGCGCGCAATATGCTTAAAAAGGGGTACAAAGTTTTCTCTTCACGTATTAATATATAGAAGATAGATAATAGTTGTATTTTATTAAACAAAAACCCTAAAAATAAATATTGTAACATGACAAGATCATGCCTTAAAAAGAACACAAAATAATCCTCTAAATTAGCAGTAAGATATGCCCACATGCAAGTTTTATTTAAGGCGTCTATGCACTAACTGTTGCCGCTGGACGTCATGACGGACAGCTAGTCAAAAATGACAGTGCATAGCTTTGACATCCATCTGCATGTTGTGTATTTTGTGAAGGATGTGCACAACGAAAAATGAGTCTAGCAAGACCATCAGCTCAAGCCGCACGACGTGCAGATGGATCGTGTGTAGTTTTGACGGATGTCAAGGAATCGTGCATCGTGCATGTTTGTAAGTGTTAGCAGTTATTATTTCTAATATTGTTATTATTAATTTGTTTTAATTACAATTCATAATGAACCGTGAAATAACATCAAAATTTATCGAAAAATATAAAGTAAATAGATGTCTGTGGGACGTATCCTATCAATGAGAACGTCTGGCACGCTGGAAGAATTGCACAACAGTATGGTGCGCACATCCATCACCGACGTCAGGCATGCTGGACAGCGGCGACAGTTAGTGCATAGCCAGCTTTAGATAGCATGCAGAAAAGCAGAATAAAATTTGAAAATCAGGTGAAGATAATAAAATATAATTATTTAGGAAAAAATAATAGTTCAAAGAATAGAGAATTATGAAAAGTAAACATTGTATTAGGTACATGAAAATAAAATGATATATAATCCATTAACTAACTGAATAAGTGAAAATGACAAGACTTAACCACTATGACATACACTACCCAGTAGAAGAGATCACATAGATGTACTATGTAGATAGAGTAAATTGTAAATAGGAAACTTGTATAATAAAACTTATAATATGTTAGTAGTTAATAAGAGAACAATTGTTAATGTATTAATATAAAGACATATGTAGAGGTCTGCGAACCTAAGACAGACATTGTAATTAATCAGTGATTAGTGTGATCACAAAAATAGACAATTGTTTTTAATAATTATAAGCAAAGTAACGTGAAATACATAAAATAACAGTGATTAATTACTAAACGGTGCAAAGTGAACCAGTTTTAGTGATGTAAAATTATGAAGGAAAATAGACCTTTTATAGAATTAACTGTGAGTGACACATAAATTATATAAAGTAATAATTTGAAACATCCAAATAAACTTAAGCAATACTTATAATATTTTAAATTGTGGGCTTGGTCTATAGACATTAATAATGTGAAACAGTAACAAGAAAATCCAAGATTATATTTATTATAAAGGGGTAAAACAATCCTGAGACCCACTCAGAGACATAGTAAAGCCAAGTGCTTTATGAAGTAAATCTGTAAAAGCAAACACAGAGAAGAAAGGAGTCCATTGTTAGAATTAATAAAAAGCAAGTTTATGGTAATTGACTGTAACAGTTTTTAATGGAAATAATATATAATATTTGAATAATCTGAGAAAAACAAGTCAAGTCGAACTAGCAAGAATAGTAATTGATATCATACAAACTGATTATGAGTGATTAAAGAAGATAACGAACTAACATTGAATCAACAACCAGTTTGGTGAGACCTTTCCTATACATACAATTTTGGTTACGCCAAACACAAGCTTCCCACATTTAAAGATTATAAACTTAAAAAGAACAGAAACAGTAAAACTGCATATCACAAACACTATAGAACAGTCACTTGTGAAGGACACAAACTCATGTAATCGATATCAAGTGTTAAAACAATATATTTTGTCTTAAATATGTGCAATGAATTCTGTTTGTAAAAAATCCAATTTTTTTATTTCAATGTGCTATTCTAATTTAGTTAATTTATTTTCAGTTGTTCTTTTGTATAATCACAAGGACCCACCACTATAAAATACATACACATCCAACAGAACACTTATGTACATTATTTATTTTATATTTTAAATATTATGTTCAGACTAGATGGACTTATGACTTTGAAAATATGTTAACAATTTTTATTTTACCCTGAGAAAAAGAGATTTCATGTACACGAAATCTCTCTGATTTCAGAGCATGAAGGTAAATACTGTAAATAAAATTTTATGATGTAAAAGGACTGAAAATCATAATTTAAATAAGGAAATAAATCTAATTTCATACAAGCATCTGAATAACGCATTTTTATTTATTATATCACAATTTAAGGTGATTAAGGCTGATTAAAGAATAAACATTATTTATTGATTAATTAAAATAACACAACATAACATAACAGTAACATTATATAGATTTTGGCTCACACAACATGGGGTAAACAATCCTTCATACTTTATGTTATAATATCAATCAAACACAGATATTAAATATACTGAAAAATCGTAACAAAATTATAAAATCTAAAGAATCATATAAAATAAAATTGACAATCCAAGTGCACCAAAATTAAATTCACTAATAAAATTACACAAAATAGATAAACCCATTAGGCCTTTAATAAACATTAAGACAGCACCAAATTATAAAATATCTAAATTACTATCACAAGTATAAACTATAAAGTAAAACTTCAATACAAATCTATATATATAAAAGAGAAATACCACTGACTCACTGATTCATCACGAAATCTCCGAAACTATAACACCTAGAAACTTGAAATTTGACATGCAGGTTCCTTATGTGATGTAGGTATCCACTAAGAAGGGATTTTTGGAAATTCGACCTCTAAAGGGGGAAAAAGGGGGGAAAGTTTGCCTGACTGACTGACATAGAATCAACGTAGAGCAAAAACTACTGAATGGATATCAATGAAACTTTGAACATAGCTTCACCATAGGTCTTAGGTGCTCACTAAGAAACGGTTTTAAAAACTTTCACTCCTAAGGGGCAACCCCCCCCCATTGTATGTATGTATCTATGTATGTATGTTCCACATCTCCTCCTAAACCACTGGACCGATTTCAACCAAACTTGGCACAAATATTTTACGCGACGGGAGAACCAACATAGGATAGCTGTTTTTTTCGATGGGGTCCTTTGGGGGGTTCTTTGGGGTCTTCCACATCTCCTCCTAAACCACTGGACCGATTTCAACCAAACTTGGCACAAATATTTTACGCAACGGGAGAACCAACACAGGATAGGTGTTTTTTCGATACGATCCTTCGGGGGGTCCTTTGGGGTCTTCGACATCTCCTCCTAAACCACTGGACCGATTTCAACCAAACTTGGCACAAATATTTTACGCAACGGGAGAACCAACATAGGACAAGTGTTTTTTTGATACGATCCTTTGGGTCTTAAAAACTATTAGATCTGGTTACTATGGCAACCCAATAGAATAGATTCTGGTTACCATAGCATCGGTGGAAGTCTCCCGCGTAGGAAATAGCGCAGGAGTCGTCCGACGGGCCTTCCCCGGAGTTCATCCATGGAACCAGGGAGTCTTAGGTCGGATCCCGCGAAAGACGGCGGGGCCAGAGTCCACGGTTCTTATAAATAAAGATATAGGTTATGATATCAAAGGTGGTGTATGCATCTTAAGAAACTTCTTAATAGTGTGTGAATTCAGAGTTGTTTCAGTTTGAATTTAAAAGTGGATAAGTTAAGATCGAAGTAAATTATAAGCGAGTATAAAAAACAAAGTTTTGATAGCGAATGTATTCAGATCATAGTGTTCAGACAATATAAATGCACTTGCTTCAGTTTGAATTTAAAAATTGATAAGCTGAAATCTATAGAGGTATTGTATTGTTAGAATAAGTTTAGGAGACACTAATTTAACAAATGCCTTATTTCAACATTAATACAATGAATTTTAAAACGACAGTTAAATACGCAGCACGTGCAAGTATTGTAGACATTTTATTGAAAACTAATTTAGCTGTTCGCCCTCTCCCAGAGTTAGAAATCGAGCAGGAGCATCACGCGCAACAGAATTCTTCCCCAGATATAAGAATACAGTTTATGACATGTTCTTAAACAGGTGCGCTACAGAGTATTCCTCCAGTGAGAATGCGAACGTAACAATATAAGGAAGATTATACAATATACAAGTAACATAACGTTAGAACAAGAATAGGTGCCTATGAGCCTATGAATAAATTATGAACCCGAGCAACGCTGGGTAAATCGGCTAGATATAGATATCTATATAAGCCAAATACCACTGACTGACTCACTGATCACGATATCTCTGAAACCACTGAATGGATATCAATGAAACTTTGAACATAGCTTCATCATAGGTCTTAGGTGCTCACTAAGAAACGGTTTTAAAAACTTTCACTCCTATGGGGGAAAAAACCAAATACTGAAATTTATCGCGGGAATTGCATACTTTATAAATGAAGTGGTTGACATCTCAGTTTACTGGAAACCCCGAATACATTTAGTCCTGAGTTTTTAATCATTGTTTTAAATTGAAAAAAACTTCGTTGTTTGCAGGTTCTTATAGTTGAGAAAATTTCGAAGTTCAATTAATTAATAAATGTATGTCCTTTTTTTTCTCGGAAACGGCTCTAACGATTTTCTCAAAATAAATAATAAATAGGTGTTGCTATGAATGTAAATAAACAAACTAAGAGTTGAGAATTTGTACAATCTATCTAATCCTATACTATTAAGCGAGCAATAATTGTACAATTATGTACAACATGAAACTCCGTAGCGAAGCACGGGTATTTTGCTAGTATAATATAAAAAACAGTATTGAACTCACGCAACAACTAAAAAACATGCAAGTAAAGAAAAATACAAAATTATATTCTTTTGACATTTCAAACACAAATATTCCCATTGACGATACTATAAATATTATAACAAATACACTGAAAACAAATAATGTAAAGGACACATATATCGACAATTAACAAACAGTCTGAAAATTATTTTCACTATAATAACAAACTATACCATCAAAAAGATGGACTTGCTATGGGAGCCCCAACCTCCGCTAACATATCCAAAATCTTTTTAAAAAACTTGAAGAAATAATTAATAAAACTGAACGACCCATTATAATGCTACTTTAGATATATTGATGACACTCTATATATATCCCAAAATAAGAACATTGACATTTCTAATATATTAAATTCAATTAACAATTTACATAACAAAATAAAATTCACAACAGAAGAAGAATCAAATAATAAACTGAATTATTTAGACCTAACCATAAATAGAAATGAAAATAATTTCAAGTACTCAATATACAGAAAACCATCTCAAACTAATAATTCCAAATAAGTCTAATCATCCTCCCCAACATAAAATGTCAGCATTCAATTCATTAATATAGCGTATGTACAGAATCCAAACATTAGAGTAAACAGAGGAATATACAACGTATCTGACCATCATCTCCTCAACGTTGGAATATTTTACCCAGTACGCCATAAAACACATGAAATAAAATAAAAACACCAAACAACTGACATTGCAGAAGAAAAATATAACCTACAGTGCTTATAATACGACAGTAATAAATACCTATATCAAAGAAGATTAGATAGTTACCTTAAAACAATTGAAAACAGAACAGCAAGCGAGGTGTATGAAAATATTATATACAGCAGTGGTGGCTGGTGGTTCCAAATTTTGGTGGTTGCAGTAGTTGAGTTGGTGGGGGAGGGGGTAAAAGGGCACATTAAACAGGGCGCAGACCAATATACCTGTATCATACATAGTGCTGTCGTATGGAAAAAAACAGAAAGTTACTGTCTTCCTCCAAAAGAAAGCTGCTAATGATAATGGAATGATTCTATCAGTATGTCTACCTATGCCAGATTCCATGTTTCCACGTACTAATGAATGATTGCTACAAGCATCACTAACTTTGCAGTAATCAAATACTAAATATGCACAGAAAAGAAAAAGATAAACAGAATCATGCTTTTTTATACCTATAAAATAATACACCGATTTGAAAGTGATCCTTGTGTTTATGAGAAATAAAAAATAAGAACAGCAAATTTATAATAGAGGCTAGTTATTATTAAATGACTCATTTGAGCTATAAGAACAGATTTTCCCTGTATATAAACTACAAGGCACATAAATTCAACTACATAAAATATTACTTGAAAACTCTACTCTAAAAGAGAAGTAAGTGGAATACTGCCTGCTTTCATTTACGAACAAGAAAAAATAAATCTGTATAAAATATTAAAAATTTCACATATCTTTCAATTTTTATTTTTGATTGACACGTAATTATCACAATCACAGTTATACAAAATTATAACTATAATTTTATAACCTCAAAAACGAGTACACGTTTACTTTGAACCAACGTAAACACTAAACCTGATACAATTTACAAATCAAGATGGCTGTGCACACTTCATGACAAAATTAAAGATGCACTACAGCACTGTTAGTGGAACGTTGCGGAAACTTTCCAACCGCCTAGCTAACATAGGAAACATACGGCAACTGTGAAGAGTAACGAACGTCCTTACATATGCTTGTGTAGTAAGCTCTGCCATTTACTCTTCAAGTTGCAAGTGGGCTACAACCACCAGCCTGCGTGCCACATTTGAATTGTACGTGAACATTGCCGCATAGAACCTAATACGTTTTCCGTTGAAATTTATGACACTTTTAGCTGCTTAATGATTGCATATATTATTTTATAGTTTAGTTATTCTATATTGGTGGTTGTGCAATGCTGCAACCATAACACCAGCCACCACTGATATACAGCATAAAGTAGGCAGCAAAAGAACCCCTAGGCACAAGACAGACACCCAAGAGCAAGAAATACTGGTGGAATTTAGAATTAGAACAGCTGGTAAATGAGAAAAGAAGACTATACCAGAAATGGTTGAGCACTAAAAGTGATATGAAAACTGTAAAGAAAAGAAAATGGAAACAAAACGCAGGATCATAGAAAGAAAAAGAGAAATCTGGGATAAAAAATGTAGAGAAATAGACACCTACATTGGTGGATGGAAATGTAGTAAAGCCTGGAAGTTCATAAATAGAGTAAAAAAACTAACAAGAAATCAAATAGCCCACTGCAGCTTCTACCAACAGGAAAAAGGGGTAAACATTTTACAACCTTACTAACAGAACACAGACCTGAATATATACAAGCTGATATTCAAATAGAAGGGGAGAAGTAGTGCAAATAGATGCAACAACATTGAAGAATGCTATAAAACATCTCAAAAATGGACAATCTCTGGATCCCAGTAGTATAAACGCAGAACTTCTAAAGAATGGGACAGAAGCCTTATACAAATCAATAGGGTACATATCTACAAAACACATCAACAATGAAAATATACCACAGGAACAGAAAACAGCCTATATTATACCAATATACAAGAAAGGCAATGAACTAGATAGCAACAACTATAGTGGAATATCGATAATGAGTACAATTAGTAGAGTATACGGAAGAATTATCAGAGATAAGACAGAAAACGAATATAAGGACTATGAAGAAGAAGAGCAGTGAGGCTTTAGAGCGGGTAGGTCCTATACAGATGTGTTTTTTTCTAAAACAAGTTACTGAAAAGCAGTTATAAAGAAATAGAACAACTCACTTCATATTTATAGACTTACAGAAAGCTTACAATAATATACCTATCGTCAAATTATGGGAGGTGCTTAAAGATACCAAACATCAACCATACACTTGTTAGGGCTGTGCAAAACTTGTACAACGAGATGACATCCACAATAAAAGTGGGAAATAGAGTATCAGAACCATTCAGAGTAAATAAGGGATTATGACAGGTCTGTTGCACCTCCTCCATGGTTTTCAAAATTCATGCTGCACAAGCTGTAACCATTGGAAGAAAAATGCAAAGGGATGGGTACTGAAATTGACCATGATACATGTTTGTACACCCTGCAGTTCAAGTGATATGTGCAAATAATGAATAAGAATACCTGGTATATATGACACGCAAGCTGAAGGAAGAGTATGTAAATGGGGATTACTGATGAACATAGAAAAAAAAACGCAGTATCTGTGTGTCGGAGAAGAAACAACAGACTTAATCTTAGGAAACAACGAATGTATAAAGACTGTAACAGCTACAAATACTTAGGAATAAACTTTAATGAAGAAGGAACAGATGATGTTGAAATAAAATCAAGAATAAACAAAGTAAAATAAATAATTATATCATTGAATGGGATTCTATGGGGCACAGAAATTGGAAAAGAAAGGAAGAAAAGAATATACGATAGTATGATTAAAAGTACGTGATGTACGGATCCGAAACATGGAGAATAAAAGAACAGGTAAAAAGAAAGTTAGATCTACAGAAATGGATGCTTTGAGACGAACTGCTAGAATTTCACATCTAGAGCGAATACGAAATGAAATGATCAAAGAAATGGGCGTACAAAAGACAATCATCAACTGCATTGAAGAAAAACAGCTAATCTGGTACGGACATGTAGAAAGAATGGGACAACACGGACTACCAAAGAAAACAATGAGATGGATACCTCGAGAGCACAGAAAGAAGGGAAGACCCAAGAAAATATGGATAGAGGACAGAGGATAGAGGATTTCTATACGTAAGAAGATTAATGAGCGCCAGAGGACTAACAACAGTCAACGACAAAACTGTGACGACAGTCGACAATGGAGATTAGGCATTGAACAACTTCGTAGGACGTTTTGACCCCGAATAAAAAAAATGTATAGAATCCCATTAAGTAATTTATCAAATAAATAGCAATAGACAATGGATACAAAATAAAAACTACCAATAAATTAGAAAATAAAATAAAACAAACACCATACAAACCTTCATGTAAAAATCCTTCTAATAATGATAATATAAAATGTATCAATTTTACTTAAAAATATCTTCTAACACAGATAATATTGTTTTTCATCAAATAAAATCTAAAACTAAATTTAACATTCACAATAAAAATGGAGTTTACAATATAGAATGTCCAGATTGCAATAAATTTTATATAGGCCACACAAAGAAAACACTGTCCGAGAGATTCATTCAACATCGAAATGCATTTTTTTAAACCTAATATTTACAAGTCTAATTTGGCCACACACTGTTTAAATAATAAACATACATTTCCAGACATTCAAAATGTCAAATTAAAAATGCACAAGAAGGTAACAAAATGAATATCTGCGAAAATCTTAATATTTATAAACACAATAATAAATAATCTAATTAAAGAACAAATTCAAATAAAAACAAAACAAGAAGACTCATTTAAAATCACACATTTACTGGAATAATAAAATAAAACAGCTGGACTCAAATCTGTGACATAACACCTTCAACATGTCATTGGAAATTTATGTATGAGTTTCGAAGAACTGAACACTGTTATTATTCAGATAGAAGGTTGTCTGAATTCTCAACACTCTGTTTACTATCATCTGACCCTACTAGTCCCCAGATTCTTACACCCAGACATTTCTTGATCCTACCACATCCTAGCCTGACCCAAATTATTAAGATATTCCCATCAACACATTGGCTCTGAAAACAATGGTATTCAGATTCCTTCATCAATTCTAGCATGGACTAATGTATCTGTGAATTTTAGTGTTAATAACAAATATTTTGTTTTAAATTCAATTATCATCCTTTGTTTTAATTATCATCCTTTGTCTATAATGTTGTTAGTCATGCTTATTTTATAATATTTGCACTTTGTTTTAACACTTTCAACACCATGCCCGTACGTAATGCAGATAGCGCTACACGCCGAAGCCCAACCATGCCTGTATGCCATGTGGGTACTCGGTTTTTGAGTGTTTAAATGCATTTACCCATACACTGTCCGATCAAAGTCTATAGTGTAAGACTAATTCATTTGTTACATATCTTGCTGTTATAATTTGGGTCAATATTTTACCAGCAGAGCAGATGTCTCCTACAAATCACTGAAGTAATCAGTATTCAGACTCAGCTGTTGCACGCTTTAGGCATACTCTATTTCTAGTATAAACAAAATATTAAAATACATGTGATGAATTAAATATATTTAATTTCAAAATTTATTATATAGATAAGATTGTGCTTATGAACCTGATGATTCTTCCAATGATAAACCAGAAATATCATCCTGTACACATAATCTAAATGAGTTATGTGTATTTTCATACAATTTTACTTTTATTGTTTCATCCCACAGTAGTTACACTGGTTTTCCTTATATGCAGATGCATCACAGAAAGAACCACTGCTGTAAAAAGGAGAGGAAATCGTGACAGTGACATTGCTACTGATTGAACTGATAATGATATTCAAACAGTTCTACCTATGTTTGAATGAGAAACTGTTTTAATAGCACTATTTTATAAAACTTGTTCAGAATTTCATTGTTTATTAATAATACTAATTAAAGTAGCTACTAAAGTGTAAATATAACATTAAAAGTTCCTGAAGATATTCTTCAAGACATATTTAAAACTGTATACTTTCTTTATTTTACTAAATATCTTTCAATATACTTTTACATTCAACACGCCCAGTGATTATAAAAATTCATTCTGTCACTAGACAACACAAATTATAAACAATTTACAGCTTTCCAAGTGCCCAGTTTTATGTTCCTATATGTGTGACACATAATGATAATGTGTAAAAATATATAAGACTACCCATTTATTGTTATACTAATATACAATAAGGGATTTAGTAATTAAACATCTAACAAAATGTAAACTTTATTATTATATTATGTCCTATTCTTAAACATAATATACACATCTGTACAAATACTTTGTTTACTCAAGTCACTGAATATGGTAGGTATAATGTCCTGTGCAAAATTATTGTGTTAATGCTGGCATTACTTCCATACCCTTACATTCTCTTGCTATTCGAATGCCCAAGCAAAGCATTCCAAAGCTTTTAACTAAATTCCTATAACAAAAATAAAACAACTATTATTACATATTTATCCAAGTCAAATGTGTGATTAAAGTAAACATTTTACTTTCTATCTGTTCCTTTTTTTTTTATGTTTCACAGACCACATGTTCCATCTTCACAGTACCCACTCTAAGTGGTGAGACTGTTAAACATGAAGTAGTCTGATAAAACATTAATATAAAAATAACACTCATAAAACCAACTGAGAACAAATATGGTACTGTAGTGTATATCATAAGTAGCTAATGAGGCGAATATACAAAACAGAAGGTAAAAATATTTACTTTACAAAGCTTATATTACTTAAATTACAAGATTCGAAACTGCCTAGGTTTTGTTATTGCATACATTTTATTTTCTTTACATGTTTCAGTCCTTTGGTTGTTGCCAAAATGGATGAGCCTCTGTCTAATAGTCAAGAGTTGTCAGAGAGTGGATGGGGGGGGGGGAATTTATGAGAGCTTTTAAAAAATGAAACCGACAAAAATGAAGGAACCAACAAAGTACTATTTCTCACCTGAAGATCTATATCACGTGATCAACAAAGCTCCAATGTGGCTGTTGGTTGTAGTGTCATTGAAACATCTAAACAATTGGCACCTATTACAAAGGAAATGATACTTTTTTGTCTGTGTGTGTGTTAAGTCAAACAAAAGAAAACAAAGAAGAAAAGCAAATTAGTTTCCAAGACCATTCTGCACTTTGAAATGAACAGTAGATGTCAAGGTGATAATTTTAAATATGTAATGATCTATCAAGATCATCTAACAAAACCTGTTTTGCTCTGTGTGTTGAAAACCAAAAAAGCGGATGAAATGGCCACTTTTTACAAATTGTACCTGTTCTATGTGGGTGAATACACCTCAAGTGGTCCACGAGAAAAACTTTTTGAGGTTTGTCCACAAAATTTCCAAATTTTGTAAATTGTGTGAGAGATAGTGCTAGTAATGGAATGAGTAATATGCTGCGACCTAGTGGCATTGTTGGATAGCAGTCCAATGAAAACAGCATTATAATATTCTGTTTAAGTCATTGTACTACATCTTTTTTTGTCAACAAGTTTTATAAGCACGTGCTGGATTTTACAATGAGTGACTTTCATGAGCAACAAATTAATGTGAAATTTATATTAAACTAGGAAAACCCTAGAACCTAGCACTATCAAAAAGCATTTGATAAGAGTTAACATATATCCATTCTACCGGACATTATGTGTAAGGGTGGTTAACTTAAGCATCTTCTAGATGTCATGAAGAGCTTAAACTATTGTGCAAGGATAGTATTCTAGACAACTGTAGGAGAGGATTTGACAGAAGAGACTTACATTTTCAGGGAGGTGCGAAACATGCTGTAGCATGTCTCCTATACTATTTAATATCTATACTGATAACACAGAGAGTGGAAATTACAATTGATTCAGGTAATACAAATAAATAGAACATACATTAATACAATGCAGTTTGTGGATGATCAAGTAATCATCCAAAATAACAAATCCTAGCTAAAGAGATCAATGTTCCAGTTACAGCAAGTCTGTTCAAATTACAACATGAAGATTTCTGTGCAGAAGACAAAAACTATGGCATTTATGGGCAAATACCTCTTACAGACTATGATTCTATTGGATATTAAGAGTATAGCAGGTGTCACATTTCCATTATCTTGGTTGTGACATCACTTATAATGAGGCTTACTATGTTGATTACAAGTTGTTTAAGTTTCAGTCAATATGTGGCACAATTCATCAAGCACTGTCAAGAAAAGAGACTCGACTAAAATTTTTAAGGTTGTGCCATTATTACTGTATGGTTCTGAAACTTGGGTTCTGGCAAAAAAAGTCTGAATAGAATACAGACATCTGAGTAGATACAGGCTTGTAATCTGTTAAAGGCTGCACACAAAGGGATAAACTCTACAATGAAGACATTCATAAAGAGTTGAACATAAGGATTTTTAATATCTAAGATCATATTGCAGAGAACAAAGAGAGATGGATTGCTCATTTGAATAGGATGCCAGATGGCAGGTTGCCTAAGGAAGTTTGGCAATACAAGCCTGTGGGACAGCAGAAGACCTAGGTTGGTGAAGTGTATATATTCCTTTGGGGCCAGAACAGATGATTCACCTAATCCCAGACAGAAGAAGAAGAAGAAGAAGAAGAAGAAGAGACTGGGAAAATCTGAAATGTTACAAACAGCATATCGGGATCAGGTTTGAAGTCAGACTCAAACATATGAATGGTGGAAACATTTCATAGATGGCCGAACTTCAACTAACTGATGATGATTCTCATTCAGGCCAACCATCAACATCCAAAACTGATGAATTGTTGCAAAAGTTAGGGAAGTCATTCATTCTAAGTGTTATTTAACTATTCACACAGTAGCTGAAGATGTAAACATTTCAAAAACTGTGTGCCATGAAATTATTAAACAAAATTTAAGTACGACTCGCACTGTAGCCAAATTTGTGCATCACCTTTTGACTGACAAGCAAAAACAGAATCAAGTTGTATACGTAACAAGCTCTGAATAGAGCTAATGAGGATGAAACTTTTTAAAAATATCTTTACTGAAAATGAGACATGGGTATCGATACGATGTTCAAACAAAAGCTCAATCATCACAATGGGTGTCAAAAGAGTCCCTGTGCCAAAAAAAAGCAAGACAAGCATGGTCAAATGTTGACGTCATGCTGAGTTTTTTTTTTACTCTGAGGGCAATGTTCACTATGTTTTTGTTCACCATTGCCTCTTCCAGAAGGGAAAACAGCGATTAAGGAGTATTATCTTGACATAATGAAACATCTTCATGTGACTAGCAGTAAAAAAGCCTGAAGCTTGGACATTAAACCAATCGATGCTCTTACTGACAATGCGCCCGCACACACATCACTATTAATCCGTCAAAATTTGTTTGGTGAAAAGTAAGGCAACACTCATTCCACATTCTCCTTTTCACTTGATCTAGCACCAGCAGACTCTTTTATTCCCAAAATTAAAAATGAATTTGAAAGGTCAACATTTTCAGTCAATTAACTCAATAAAGCAAAATTTGCTAGCCAAACTGCATAGTGTCCTGAATGAAGAGTTCCATAAATGTTTTGAAGAATGGAAGAAACATTGGGAGTGGTGTATTCTAAGTGGAGGGGACTACTTTGAAAGCGACATGGCTGAATAGCTCCTAAGTTAAGCAGAACATTTTTTTTTTAAAAAGTTCAGAACTTTTATAGACAAACCTCATATACAAGTAACCTCCATTGCTTAATCATTTTTAACAAATTATACTTTTTCTCTAATGATCCCTGTGGGATATGATCTAGATTAAAGATTAATTTTATATCTTCACAATCTTCAAAACAGCAGTAGCATTATCAAGGCCACAGGTATTTTTTTCATATTTTGAGCATTTGCACCAAATGCACAGTCTTATGTTCATAGTACAGTTGGGGTAAAATCACATTATAAAGCATGTTTTAAACATTCTTTTAAGTACGCTATTGTTTCACGCCCTTGCTGAATGAGTAAAATTTGAGTCTGAAATTCACTGCCAAAACCTGCAATAGGCCTATACAAATTTTACATCATGTAAAATAGCAGAATCTGCAATTTCATGGGAGATAACCCTGATGTAGGAGAGTGTTTACTAAAACCAATATTAGTTTTGATACTATAGTCATCCTTTTACTGAATAGGACAAACTAGTTAAGCCTAGTCAAAACTGATGACGATGAACATTACTCTAAACTCTTGGTGAATTGTTAACCATGCCACCCCTTCCCATGCTACTTTTCCTTGTCGTCCCTTTTCAATTTTATGCTACTTTCTTTAAGACTTAATATCACTAACAGAGGAATAAATAAAAACTTGAAACTTATGTTACCTAAAGTTCTCTACACATGTCACTGAAAACAGTATACTGTCCAACTGTTCATCTGTTCCTGTTTCAGCACAATTGTTTTTCATCTCATTCATAATTCAGGATGAATCCTTATAGAGGTACTTCGTGATGAACAACACCTTCACTCATGGAGCATGAAGATAATATATTTTCCTGAGGTAGGTCCACTTAGTACTGATAAATTTGTGAGCCTGTTTGTATACTAGTCTTTTTTTTCATAATCAACAAGTCTCACGTAGGTATGTCAAGCTGAACATGCTGTTCAATAATACAGCAACATGATCCACAACAGGACACTAGATGCTCAGTAGATTTGGGGTACCTAGTGACACTTCACACATTATAGCCAACTAATAGCCATCCATTTTAAAATACCTCTGAGAGCTACTCTTAGCCTGCAACTGTTTCTCCACAATATAAATATACTGCGATAGTTACTAGAGTCAAAATTATCACTCAATGTCAGACTAGAGATTCTGATAGGTTGCAGACTTTACCATATCCCAAAATAGGAGTGACTGTGAGCAGAAGTGCCCTTATGGGTGTGAACAGATGTGATCGCACACAGGCCGATATACCTATAACAGGTATTTTGGAACGATATTTTTGTGGAACGGATGTAACAGTGACTGAGAAGTTGAAATACCTGTTATTTGCGGCATTGCTGTTCAGAGTCGAGGGATGCCTCTACGCAACTGGTACACAAGGAACAACAAGTACACAAGGAACAAGTAAACGAGTATTACAAATATTAGGCGTATCATGAGGAACACTAGGTACACAAGGAACAACTAGTATTTTAGGAAAAACTAGTATCAGGAGTATTTCGAGTATGCAGCCACTTTTTAGTCCTGAATATGTCCTGAATATACTTCATTCTGTGCAAAGAGACAAAGCTGTTTTAAATAAATGAACAAAATTCATACTGATGTTACATTTATTCTCGTGTATTATGCAGATATGTAATACAGATTATAATAAATTACAGTAGAACTTGGCTAATTCGAAGCTGAAGGGACCACTAAAAAATTCGAATTATCCAAAAATTCGAATTAGGAAAGTTTTAATGAGGGTAGAAAAATCAAATCGAAAACCGAAATTCAGTAAAGCAATATGTTATTGTATTAAACAATTTCCTTATACATATGTATTACAAACGTATAAACACGTTACAGGACAAAATATAGCATTTACAGTTTTTTATAGTAAACTCTTCAAATTTATTAACTGCTTGGAAAATAGCGTCACTTACGTTCTGCTGTCCTTCAACAAACCGTCTCAAGTCTTGAATGTAATTTGATGCCTGTGAAGCCGTTGGAATCGGTATCTCTGGAAGTTTTAGCCGGTCCCCTTCTTCATCTGAAGATGCACCATCATTTCTTTTGTTCATAACATCAGCCACGATCTCCGCATCTGTCTGTTCACCGCACACCGCCAAGTCTTCATCCATGCTTACAAACTCTTCGTAACGAATGCCTGCGTCATGTCCAACATCTTCCCAGTTATCCGCAGTGGGTATGACTTCTCTAGCAGCTTTATTCTCCTCTTCACCTTCAATGTGGCAGAAACCACCTTTACGAAAGCAATTAGCAATTGTTTTTTGCGTAACTTGGTATCAAGCACTGTTGCACATGCGGCCAGCTTGAAGGATGTTAATCTTGATATTTTCGTGATCACCTAAATAACCACCTGACAGAATGTTTTGGACCACAAGCCATCTGTAAAAATGCTTAAAATTGTTTATTACACCTTGGTCCATAGGTTGAACTACTGAAGTCATGTCTGGGGGGAAAAACACAACATTTACATTTTCCATCACAGGAATAGTGTTGTGCGCTGTACAGTTGTCAATAAACAAGACGATTCTTCTGTTTTGATTCTGAAATTACCTGTTGATTTTCAAAAGCCATCTTTCAAAAATTTCACCTGTCATCCAAGCTTTATTGTTTGATTCATATTCAACTGGTTTTGTTTTCACATTTTTGAAACAACGTGGGTTGGCTGACTTCCCTATCATTAGCAAAGGCAGTTTTTCTGAGCCATCCATGTTTTCTCCGAATAAAAGTGTTATGCGCTCCTTGCTGTGTTTGCCGCCACTACAACTTTCTCCTTTAAAAGCAAGTGCTTTGTCGGGGGTGCATTTGAAGAATAAGCCCGTCTCGTCTACGTTAAAAATGTCTTTAGCGTCTCTATCAGAAATCATTTGCAACAAATCGTCTTTCCATGAATTTGCAGCTTCAACGTCAACAGATCCACTTTCCCCACAAACAGTTTTGAAAGACATGCCATTCCTTTCTTTAAAACCATCGAGCCAACCAGTGCTGGCCTTAAAATCATTTTTCCCTAAGCTAGATGCGAATTCCTCAGCTTTGGCTCTGAGAAGGGGCCCACTGACTGGAATTTTTTTGTCCCTTGCTTGCTTAAACCACTTCAGATTTCTTTTTTTGTCCCTTTTCCACTTCCCGAATAACGGCAACTTTTTCAGCAAATGTCAATGATTTGTATTGGGTCCGTGTTGGTTTTGAAAGGGCCATGATGAACACACAACACAATAAAACTGCACAATAAGCGTCACTAAAACACACCAGTCTGTATATACAGTACTGTATAAAGAAAGGAACGGTCTCTCTCAACAGGACACAGCTCGCACAGTAGAAACTCAAAAAGACTTAACCCTTCCACGAATGCAGGCAGACTGAACTGAAAGCAGCACACAACTGGGGGTTGCGCGAAGCGCGGGTCGCGAGTAGTGCAGTGTCCCGAGTCTCAGAAAGGACTCCTGCCACTGGGTCTGTTGGATTTCTATATATACTTTTTATCTACTTGTGGGGGGGTCTAAAGCGACCTGCAACTGGTGGATTATACCACCGGGACTAGCAAACGAGGTCACTTCCAGGACTCACCTGGTCGCGGGGTGTATTTACCAAGTCCGGCAATGAGGGAATTGTGGGTCACTCTGTCGGAACGAACATAGAATCTACGCGCCAGGCGTCTCACGGTGTCATCAAGAGAGCGGACACCGAGTCCTCTCCTCAAAAGACGAGAAGAGTACCTCCGGGGGACTTTGCACGCGAGCTTCAGTCCCCGGTCGAGTACGCGCTGGAGCGTTGTTCTATGACCACGAGCCACGTATCCCCAAACAGGACAGGCGTAGGTAATCACGGGCAACACGTACGTGTTGACTATGAGCTTACCTAGCCGGGGGGTCATTGCCGGATTAGATAGCACGGGCCAGAGTCTACTGAGTTGCGCCGAAGCGCGTTGTCGGATGTAATTTGTATGGGTTCGCCAGGTGAATCGGGAATCCACGTGGAGCCCGAGGTACTTGACGCTATTGGTCCAGGGCAGATCGACGGGGCATACTTTAAGCGGCCGAGGCCGCTTGCGTTTGCGCGAGAATATTGCCGCGGCGCTCTTGGAAGCGTTAATGGCAACTCTCCAGTCATCGGTCCACCCAACATACGCGTCAAGTTGGCGCTGGAGCTTAACTGCCGCATAACTCGCGTTCGGCTCTGAGGCAAAAGCCGCAGTGTCGTCCGTGAACAGCGACAATTTCACTCCAGGAACTCGGGGCGTGTCGTTGACGAACAGCGAGAACAGGAGAGGCCCGAGGACACTTCCCTGAGGACACCAGCGGTAATACGCCTCTCCGAAGAGAGAGCGTGGTCTACTCTCACTCGGAAGCTACGGTCTCGCAGAAAGCTGCCGATCAAGTGAACGTAGCAGTCTGGGAGAAGGACTTCCGTCAATTTGAAAAGGACACCCTCGTGCCACACGCGGTCAAAGGCTTTCTCTACGTCTAGGAAGATCGCAGTCGTCTGTTTGCCCTGGCAGCCAGCCTCGGTAATGCATTCCACGAGTCTCGTCAGCTGATGAGTCAAGGAGTGCAGCTCACGAAAGCCGAACTGTTCGGGGATCAGCACGTCTAGTCTTTCTAGATGGTCGCGGATCCTACGCTGGATCAGACGCTCAAAAACCTTGGACGTCGCGGACAAGAGGCTGATGGGCCTAAGGTTTTCCACGCGAGAAGAGTTCTTTCCCGGCTTGGGTTATCACTATGACAGTAGCCGTTTTCCATTTCACTGGAAAATAGGCCAGTCTGAGGCATGAATTGAACAGGTCAGAGAGGAACTCGGTTCCTCGCTCCGGAAGGCGATGGAGGGCGGAATTCATGACTCCGTCCGGGCCAGGCGCCTTCCGGGGCTTGAGCTGAACAATCCTCTCAGAGACCTCCTCCGGGGAGATGGGCTCCGGTTGGACTGTGATATCGGCCGATAGAAAGCGCTCTACCTCGCGGCAGATTTGCTCAGTGAAAGCCAGGTTCTTGGATGGGTTGGGAGCGAACTGTCAGCCAAGAACTCTGCCTTTTCGAGGGGGCGGCCAAGGGGTTGACCGCCGGGTCCGGCCAGTGCGGGGAGAGGCGCGCGTTTGCGCTTTCCCGTTAGAGCACTGGGAATCCGCCAGATATTACGGTCCTCAGCAGGGCCATCCGTGTCACAGCTAGCTCCCAGTTGCGTCCACGGAACGCCAGCATGTCGCGACGCAACTTGCCGGACGCTCTGTTGAACGCAGCCTTGTCAGCCGAGACACCTCTTCGGGGATACGCTGATAGTCGGGCGTGAGCCCCGGCTTCATCCGGGAGGACACGTCTACCGCCGAGACTACGGCTGTGTTGAATAAGGCAACTGCCTCGTCGACATGCTGGGTAATGTCGAGCGGGATATGCTCAGGTAGGCGGCGACTGAACGCCGGGCCAAAGCGGTCCCACTCGATTACCCGCCGCTCGTCGTGGACGGTGGCGTGCTGGGTAGCTATATGCACACTGATAGGGCAATGGTCCACGGACAGTTCCGAAATGACGGAGACGTGGACTGGGCAATAAACGCCCCTGACCGCAGCAATGTCCAGTACGTTAGGGCGGGAGTTAGCCCTCGAGGGATAGTACGTAGGCCCGGTAGGACCCATGACTGTGACCCGAGCCGCATCAGCATACCTGTGTAAGTGGGCCCCGTTTGGGTTCGCCAAGCGGCTCCCCCAATCAGGGTGCTTACAGTTCAGGTCGCCCGCCAGGACTACCCTCCTGTGTGCGCCAAAGACGGCCTCCAGATCGTTCGACAGGAGCTCCGTTTGTGGAGGCTTGTAAGCGGAAACCACGAGTAGACCGCCGAGACCACCATGGAGCTCAACTGCGGTGCACTCGAGGTTCCGCCGCTGAGGCAGGACAACGCGGTGATGGCGAAGACTCGCCTTCACCGCGATGGCTGTGCCCCCTCCTGCGCGACCCGACCGGTCATCCCGGTGGCACACGTATTTGGGCAGTCGGAAACGACGATGCGGGGTCAGGTGCGTCTCACCAAGAAGAAGCACGTCGGGCTTGTGTCGGGCAACGAACTCTAAGAGCTCAGAATGCCGGGAAGCGAGGCTGTTGGCGTTCCACACCACGAGCTCGAGGTCTCGCTTGAGGGATTGCCGTGGTTGTCCGTTCATAACAGACCTATAATTCGGCAGGCTTCACCAAGAGGAGGAACTTGTCTTGGGGCGAGGCTGTTGCCAAGCGTTCCTTGATTTTGAGGAAAGTTTGGGCTACTTTCTGCAAGTCGTAGCTTGCCAGAAAGTCGGACACAACGGCGAGATCATCGGAAGATGAGGCCTGGGGTGAACGCTTGGCGGCAGCTGCATTGCTGCGGCGGGGCGAGATGGTGGAAGCCTTGGGGGCAGGTTCTGGAGCGGGTGGTCGCTTTGACTTTTGGTGGACGGGCTTGGGTCCAGTGGCAGGTAGCTTTGGCTGGTCCGTGTTCTTGGCCTGGGTCTTACCTTTCTTGCCCGATCTGGGGTATCGAGGCTTGGGTGGCGACGGCCGTGGAGGATCGAGTTTCTCTTTATCGTCCGGCAGCGGGAATAGAGTGTAGTGGGGAACTTCACGTCCCGGTTCCGGGGGCGCGGTAGGTGGTTTGGCTGTTGAGCTATGCTCGGGCTCACTGCACGTGTAGGTTTTGGAACCGGAGCAGACCTAGGGGCTGGTTTCCGGACCACAGGATCAGCGGCTTTGGCCGGTTTGACTGTCTGACAAACAACTTGCCGAGGCTTAGGCTGGACAGGTTTCTTGAGTTTGTCCAGCTGCTCGTTATAGATTGGGCAGCACCTGTTATTAGCAGCATGGGCGCCGCCACAGTTAATACAATACCGGTGATTGTCCGGAACGGCGCAGGCCTGCGTCAAGTGGTCATTTCCACAGCGGACGCAGGTTGGCGCGTTCCGACAACCGAGGCTGCTATGGCCGAAACGCTGACACCTGTGGCACTGGGAAAGTCGCCCGGTCTGATGGCAGGGCTCTACACTCACGCAGAGCCCGAAAAGCCTTTTCAAATCTAAAAGGGCCTGGGAAGAGTCGCCCTTCTCTACCAGGAGTCTGATGAGGGGGAGGGGACGAAGCGAGCCATAAGTGGTGTACAGCCGAGAGGCTCCCACAACCTTATAACCCGCGTCGCGCAGTTCATCGAGAACGACCTGCGGATCCGCCTGTATGTCCAGGCCCTGAAGGACGAGGGCCACAGGCTTGGTGCGGTTCAGAGTGTATGTGTGGAACTGGAACGATTCACGTTCCAGCCACTGGATCACTCCGAAGTGCTCGGAAGCGCTGCGGCAGGTAACGCGCACAGTCTCACTTGCAAGGAGCTTGACCGAAGCGTTATCTGCCAGCGCAACGACCTTACGGAGTCGGCGACTGAAGCCGATAATATCCTTGACGTTCGTGACGAACACCGGCGGAATCCTTCCTTCGGAGGTGCGACTGGACGCAACCTCAGCGGAGGCTTTGAATGCCGCCTAGTCCGTAGACGAACTCAAAGAGGTCAGGGAGGGAGATTTCCTCGGCTTGCCACCGTGCCCTACTACCACCCAGTCGGTGGAAGCCGAGGTCTCCATGGCTGGGGAGTCAGACTCCGGCAGAGGTTGCGGACTGCTTGGCCTACTAGCGGCCGTGCAGCCAGAAGGTCCGGCCTTAGCGGGCTTGGTCGGCCCTAATAAGGACCGATTATTTTCACAAACTTGCGCGGGTTGAGCAGGGCTTCCCGCGCGAGTCGTAGGGTTCCCGACTGGCCCAAGTGGCCGGCCGGGGGGCTTGTCGCTGCCGCACAGTGCTTCAGGGGCACTATCAGCTGGTCTACTGCTGACTAGCTCAGCTCTTTGTCCAGCGGGTATCCGGGGGCCGAACTGTGACACCGTCACAGTGGCGGCGCAACCCGCATCTCTATTCGTGAGTCCTACTCTCGGACTCCCCGGATTCTGCTGAACAGCGCTACCTAACAGACTTACCGGCACTGTGCGGCAGGTCCCAGTTGTGCGTGCTGTGTCCTCGTCCTGAAGGCAAGGCGGCTGGTCGACTTCCATCGCTGCAGCAGCTTGATGTTGGCGCTGGCGAGGAGGTGGTTTCTGGTCCGGTGGCTTCTTCTTTACAGCCTCCGTCGGTTGCTGCGATAGCCTCTTCATTGCAGTATCTTGAGGTCGAGGCGATCCTCTTCTGCGTTGTTAAGCGTAGGTGTTGTCTCTTCGAAAGCAAGCAGTCTAATGTCACGTCACGAATGAATCCTTGCACCCTGAAAGCAGCAGTGAGGGTGGCTGACTGACGAGGCCTGGAACAAGGGACAATGGCGGACGGTACCATTACACGTGTCATCGCGAGATACTGGCGCCAATTCCACGAATTTGACACAAAGGACAAGCGTCTGTTCACAAAGGGTGATGCCTGCTTGTCTGTTTCCAGTCGTGTCTCTATTGTTACGTGGTCTAGCCCATACTGCAGGCGATTTTTTGTAGTTTGAGCAAAATTTTTATTTCGAATTAACCAAAAAAAGTTCAAATTACAGACGATGTTTTTGCACGGTTTTACATAGGATATTCAAGGGACCACGGTCAAAGTTCGAATTATCCACGAATTCGAATTATGCACGTTCGAATTAGCCAAGTTCTACTGTATATATTATACTAGTCACCAACTTGGTAAATTTTGAAAAACAAATTATATTGTGTTATAACCTACAGAGTGGCTGATAATAGTTGATAGGCCACTAAGAGCAGATATCTAATGAAATTTTACCACAAACTGTTTAGGTTATGTTTTTATAAGGGTAATCGGTTTAAATCATGTTTGTTCTCATTCACTCTTGTAGCTTACTGTTATGTTGTTATTATGTTTTTGATGTTTTTTTTTCACATTATTTGTTATGCTATACATTATACTTTTGTTAATGTGATTTTGACTTCACTGTAGGCCTACATCTCACGTAAATGATGAGATTGTGTAACGGACATTTATGCACTTTATCTAGTCCTGTTCATTAGATCTTTACTGATCTGATAAAGCTACCCTAAAAACAAGGTGTTTTTGTAAATTTGTTTCTTTTATCTGAACTGCTGATTTTGAATTTTTGTCTCTATCACTTTACTTATCATTTAACTAACAGTAGTTTCCACTTAGTAAAGAAATAAAAATAAACTCCATAACAGATAATACATTTAGGTGTAAATGGTCAAACTGCAGCCTAAGATAAATACACGATCTGATGATGATAAGAATTTACTAAACTTATTAGAAGGCCATCAATAAAACAAGGTAATAAGAAGAGAAAGCTACAAGTTTATCTGAATTTCTTGGAGACTGTAAAACATTCATGATTGATTTATGATATGGCTGGAAGTTTCCATTATTTGCCCAACTTGTGCTTTTGCCAGGACCTATGAGTTGCACAGTTGATCTACTAGTAGTGGTTCCCAACTCCCAACCTTTCCGGACCCGCGTACCACTTCGGTCTTCCACGTTCTTTTTGAGTACCACCTGATAAGAAAAAAAATAAGAGCAGATATCTAATGAAATTTTTATCCCAAACTGTTTAGGTTGTGTTTTTATAAGGGTAATCGCTTCAAATCATGTTTATTCTCATTCACGCTTGTAGCTTGCTGTTATGTTTTTGTTATTTGTTTCTGATGTTTTTTCACATTATTTGTTGTGCTATTACGTGCATTCTAAATTTCACTGCCTGCGTTTTGCAACTGATATGTCTAACTAATATTAGTTTCTTGGACTTTGTTGTCCACGACGTGTCCGTTGATTAACTCAATATAAGTATATCACTACTGACTCGGAACACAAAGTTTTTTATTGGTAAAAATTAAATTCATCAGAGGCTCATACAAAGCTTATAATAAGCGAAAACTGGTTCAGGCTATAAAGTAACACTTTTACATTTTTTCCATAAAAAACTTTGTGTTCCGAGTCAATAGTGATATACTTATATTTAGTCGATGTTAGTTTGTTTACTCTTAGTGAAAACTTAAATTAGTATTCCCAAAGGGAGATAGGCTAGGCCTATAAATTATTTTTCTTATTTTTATTAACCTTATCTTATTAACCTTGTTTCTTATTTTCTTTTAAACAGTAATAGTTTAATAAAGTCACAGCGTAAAGTAACACTGTTAATACTTTTAGTTTCAATTTATTTCTTATAACAAATTATGTAATATAGGTTATGTAATATCTTCAAATAAATACACTGCAAGTGGGTTTATTAATATATTAATCTAGGTGAAAATAAACCTACTTGCAGTGTATTTATTTGAAGATGTTATATAGGAGACCCGCAGGAAACTCAACGAGTTACTTACAAAGAAATAATATAGGTTATGTACAATAAGTAGGGGGCGGATTTCTATGATATGTCATATTTTTTTCCTTGACATTATTTCAGGTTTCAGCTTGATTTAAACTTGATTCCATGTATTTTGATGAAGATTGATAGTGTTTTATTGTGCATATAATTGCATATTTCGGTAGTTTTAAGTTTTTTAGCATATTTAGCACTAAGATGCATATTTAAGTTATATTTTTTGACTTTTCATATTCATATTTAGACATTTATGAAGTTTTACCGCATATTTACAGTGAAAATGGATTATAATAGCATTTTCGTGTATTTTTCACACGAAAATGCATTTACTCGTTCCGTAACAAATTGTGGTGTGTTAAAGTAGTAAACACATCTTTCAGAATGTCCTTAAAATACCTATATATTCCGAGAAATGGTTAATAAGGTGTGAAATCTCTTTGGAATGCGGATTTCAAGTACCGTTAGGCCTCTATTGTTTGCCTCCGTGAGCGATAATGCCAGCGGGCAGAAGTGAAGGGAGGGGGAGGGTTTTTCTTACATTTTGTAAAGTGCTTTTAACTTTCACCTTCCCCTGTAATGGTCATTCACTCATTCCATGTGTCTGCAGTTTGTTTCCATCATGCCTAGAATAAAGAGTTCAGTGAATGAAAAGGTGCACGGTTTTATTCGACAATTTGGTGATCAAATATTTAGTACCGATGGCACTATTTTATTTTGTAAGTTGTGTGAAGTTAAAGTCGCCACTGAGAAACGTTTCACTGTGCAGCAATACTGTAATACGGCAAAACATAAAAATTGCTTACAAAGACAGTCAGCAGTCGATAGTAGACAACTTCTATTATTCCAAAAATCTGCTAGTACTTCCACTTCATCTTCCAACACTTCAGAGTTTACGAAGGATCTCTGCAGGGCGATGATTTCATCCAACGTCCCATTGAAAAAGCTTAACAATCAAAGCTTGAGACAGTTTCGGGAGAAATATACGAAACATCCGGTTCCAAATGAATCAACGCTGAGGAAGAACTATCTGACTGGGTGTTACGAAGAGGTGTTGGATAAAATAAGATGTAGCGTGGGGGACTGTAAAATATGGGTTTCAATTGATGAAACAACAGATGCTGATGGGAGGTATGTTGCAAACGTGATTGTTGGAACACTGAAAGAAGACAGACCTGGAGAAATATTCCTCCTAGCATGTGAAGTGCTAGAGAGGACAAATCATTCAAGTATTGCTGTCTTATTCGACGATTCTTTGAATATACTGTGGCCAAATGGGGTAAAAAGAGAGAATGTTCTTCTCTTTATTACTGACGCGGCTCCTTATATGATGAAAGCAGCCAAGGGACTAAAGATATTATATCCGAAGATGATACATGTAACATGCCTTGCGCATGCTTTACATAGAGTGGCCGAAGAAATTCGCAGTAACTACCCAAAAGTGGATAAATTAATATCAAATGGAAAGAAATCCTTTAAGAAATCACCACTCCGCCTGCAGGTATTTAAAGATGCAGCTCCTTCATTGACCCTTCCTCCCCAGCCTGTCCTAACACGCTGGGGTACCTGGATTGAAGCTGCGGTATATTACTGCAACAATTACGACACCCTGGAGAAGGTCATGAACTCCTTGGACCCTACAGATTCTTCGTCAGTGAAAATAATGCAAGATTTGTTTTCATGTTCCACTATAAAAACTGACCTAGCTTACTTAAAATCCAACTTCGGTTTCTTACCGAGCAAAATCACCCAGCTAGAAGCTTCAGGTTCTGAACTAAGTGATGCTCTGAATATTGTAAAATACACAGAACAAGAATTAAAACGTGCAAAAGGAATCGTAGCAGCCAAAGTTTGTGCAAAATTCATGAGTGGACTGGAGAAGAATCCTGGATTTTTGCAACTGTGTGGCATAAGTGAGATTTTGTGTGGAAATGAACCAGGTTCAGACTTCGAAAATGAATTTCCATCCTTTGCCTAAGTTTATTTAAGTACGCCCCCATTACTTCGTGTGATGTGGAGAGAAGTTTCTCCCGCTACAAGACCATTCTCTGTGACAACAGGAGAGGATTTTCATTTCACAACCTGAAAATGCATGTCGTCATCAACTGCAACAATTCAGCTGATAATGAAGACTGAGATCAGGTAAGAATATTTTTAATAGGGGTGTTAAATGGGATTTGCGTAAGTAAAATTATTTAATTACTTTTCTCTCCCTTACAGGGTTGGTGCTGCTTTGCAGAATGCAGTTAAAGGAGTTCGTGAATGCTGCATTGTGTGACTATCTTAAAGACACTCATTTGAAGTAGATAATTAAAAATAATAATTAACAGGATTAACTCTATATTTAATAAATAAAATAAAAATGTAACACATACGTGTCATTAATAAAGTCATATTTTGGATTTTATTGGTCATGTTTTAATGTTTTTAGGTCATAAATGTATGCATATTTCCTACATTTTTAGGTCACAGAAATCCGCCCCCTAATAATAAGTATATAATAACAGGTATTTGTACCTGAAATTTTTTTGAAATGGTATTTTCGTACCTGTTATTTTAAAATACTAGTTTAACCCACCTCTAACGCATGCTTACCTAGTAAGAAAAAAAAAGAAATCCAAGAAAATGAACGACAGTGGCCAAGAGAGAACACAAAGAGAACTGTTGGATTATTCTGAATTATTCGAATCTTGTTTGCTAATCTCCTTCCTGTTTCTTTATTCTTTTAATAGCAGTTACATGCTATTAAAAGAATAATGAATTAGGCCTACATGCTGATATCAGCAATATCAGCAGCAAAATATATTATGAATAACTATTTTCTTTCAAGGTGAACTCATTAAAAAATTACAAAAAGATAGGCAACAATTACAAAACATACTCATACAATTAGTCCCCAGGCAGCAATGTTAGGTGTGAAACAAGTTATTTCACTATGATCAGCTGTGAGTATGATTTCACTGAAAGAGCAAGATTTGTTATATTGAGACTTGTTCCATTGTACAACATCATTGATAGTTTTATTATCAACATCAGTAATACTGACAACTAGAATTCTGAATAGCAAATAGATATGAAAAAGGACACAATAACAGAGCAGCTAATATGAGATAGATAAGTCATGATAGAAACAATTAAATTGTTTTGAATTTTAAAAAAGTAAAAAAATCATTATAGTTAAAAAAATTTGCAATAACAAAGTTAGTTGCTAAGTACTTTTCAAACAGAATATACAAGGCTTATCCAGAAAGTAAGTACCATCTGCGCATATTGTAGTACGAAGGTCGTGCATGCGTAGTTACTTCTTTCTATTCGACAACGAAGTAGCCAAGCTATATTGTTTGTTTACGTTCCGATTTACGTTTACTACACATTGGTAATCATGTTTAAAAAAATTGATCGGCCCGCTAGTTGTGAAATAAGAACAGTTATTAGGTTTTTGAATGCGAGAAATCTTCGTCCTTATGAAATTCATCGTCAGATTTGTGAAGTTTATGGACAGAATGCAATTAGTGAAGGTATGGTGAGAAAGTGGGTTAGGATGTTTAACGATGGAAGAGAAAATGTTCATGACGAGGAGCATAGTGGTCGCCCGTCCTTAGTCAACGAAGAATTGCTGCACAGTGTTGACGAGAAGGTTCGTTCCAATACGCGATTCACAATTTCTGATTTGTCAATGGATTTTTCAAACATTTCTAGATCTTTATTACACGAAACTGTGACTGAACATTTACACTACAAAAAACTGTGTTCAAGATGGGTGCCGAAAATGCTAACGGACGGTCACAAAAACGAAACGCATGGGAGGAGCCTTGGAGTTTTTGAAGCGTTATGAAAGAGATGGAAATGTTTTTTGAAAAGAATTGTCACTGGTGATGAAACACGGGTTTCTTACGAGACACCAGAAACTAAACAACAGTCACTGCAATGGCGGCATACTGGTTCCCCGAAAGCCAAGAAAGCACAGCCACCTCTTTCTGCAAAAAAAGCATGTGCACCGTTTTTTGGGACTGTCAGGGAATTTTGTTAGTGGAATTTATGGAACGAGGCACAACAATCAACACAGAAGTTTAAGGCGTGGACTCCTGACTTCCAGGTGGTGTTTGTGCATGACAACGCGCAACCGCATACCGTACGTGTAACAACAGCACTTGTTGATTCATTTCGCTGGGGACAATTCAGTCATCCTCCTTACAGTCCAGATTTGGCTCACAGCAATTTCTATTTGTTTTGCATCTGAAGAAATTTCTTGCCGGTCAGAAGTTTGAAAGTGATGATGAGATAAAGAGAAACGTCCAGCAGTGGTTGAAGTCGCAGGCGGCCGAATTCTTTGAAGCGGGCATATTAAAATTAGTGCCAAGATACGACAAATGTCTCAACTTGCATAGTGACTATGTAGAAACGTAGATTAAGGTATGTAGAATTTTTGAAAAATAAATTAATTTGAAAATAATTTGTATCATTTACTTAATGCCCAAACGGCACTTACTTTCTGGATAAGCCTCGTATATAATACCAAGCTGTATGTAATCTGCTGTACAGCATCTCTAACCACAGCAACTAAAATGGGAGGCCATATAACTCTACATGTAGTATACATTGTGTATTCCAAGAACATTAGTAACTCAACTTGATGGTAATGTTTTCATTTACTGTCATTTGCTATCACCTGCTGTATCCCTGGGCCTTACCTAGAGTTTTTTTTTTTTAGTGAATTTCACAAAAAGCAAGGTTAGTTATTAGGTTAGTTTGCACGTTACCCTAACGTCAATTTTACCTTATTTACGTAAAAATACAACTAACTTATTTACCGCCTACGCAGTTACATTAGACGTGGATTCCACATAGAAAATGAAAAAACCGCGTTTTTACATTACTTGGATCCCACAATTGGTTTTTGAAAATTTTTTGCAAAAAAAATTTTGCGATTTTTTCGCGTCCGCGCATAGTTTCGACCTGTAGTTTACGTACACACACAAAAAACACGGTTTTTGCAAGTTTCTTGGTTGCCAAAGCTCAGGTTGTCACTGCCGACTATTACCCAAAATTTCGTATCGAATTTCTTTTATCAGTTTGATAGAAGGGAATAAAAAATGCGGTTTCAGAAAATGTTGCTACTGATGGAGTTCAGGTAACTTTACTAAACTATTAACAAACATTAAATATTGTATTAAAAACCTTACAACTTTTAACATTACAAAAATACATGACGTTACTAAAGCATGTTGTGCGTCTCGCACGAACTATATTCTTATAGAACACGAAACGAACAATAAACTAAACTTTCTTGTCTCGTATCAGTGAACTTAAGAAATAGAATTCGGTAAGAAATATCAAATACGTACTATACTACTTCATATTACATACGTTTCTGTGTATTTGTGTGTTAGGTTAGAAAATCATAATTTAAAACACGTGTTTTAATTTGTGAGTCACTTACCATCTGAAAGGATCGTAGTATAGAGATTTACAAAATAATACAATTCTACTTGGAGGTCTCTGCGTCTCTTGTTTTACCATTTTATGTTTTTATTTGAAAATACCCACTTAAACCTGAAAAACGATCACCGCAAGCCAAGCTCTAACGATAAACAATTTTACGTTCTTAATCAGTATTGCAAACCTAACAGTAGTAATAGCCCCGGAAAAATAGGAAATTTTATTAAGGATAAAATTAGATAAAAGCTAACTTTTTATACATATATGATCCCTGAACCATAAATTATACAAAACCAATGAGTCTACGACTTAAAAGTGTCCAGGGGTTGAAAGGGGTGAAAAAGCTATTTTTCGTATATACTTAAAAACAAAGTATTTTTTCAAAAAATGTTTTAAATAAAAATAGTAGCTCAAAAATTGCCTATAATTTGGTGGGTGTTACACTCCTGTATGTCGAAGATTGCTGGAATATGCCACATTGAAAACTTGGAGTACCGGTTTTAAATTTAGCAATACTATAATTATAAATTATAATTATAATTATAGTATACGTCTTCTTCGCAGCGTGATATATCGATACTACAACCTAACAGCCTAACAAATATCGAAAGTGTAGTTCGAGTGTTCGAATACAGTTAACTTATAGAACTCTAGTTAAGCGGCGTTCCCACGAGGCGTTAATCACGACAGTTAACCACGCTAGTCAACTTTCGTTCGTGACACTCACGAAAGTGTGAATTTATAAAACGTTCACACGGTTGGGGGGTTCGTGCCGTTCACGCCTCGCGTTTCGACTAGTCACCATCGAAACATCGATCATGAATGATCTAGTTGTTGAAAGTTGTGCTGTTCTAAGTTCGTTTTTTGCTACTATCTTAGCAAAAAAGATGGAGTGCTTACAGGACACAATTACAAGAAAACGAAAAAAAAGACGTTTTTGGGTTAGAGAATGGATACAGCGAAGAAATATGTTAGGAGCGTCAAACTTGGTTAGTATGGAACTAAAAAGCAATTTTTCAGAAGATTTTAGAAACCTACTGCGAATGACTGAATTTCAGTTTGAATACCTCTTATTGCGTGTTACAAATAAAATTTCAAAATCTAACACTAACATGAGACAAGCAATTAGTGCAAAAACAAAATTAGAGGTGACGTTACGGTATTTAGCTACAGGTGATTCCTTCAAAAGTTTAGAATTTTTGTTCCGTGTTCCAAAAAACACAATAAGTAAATTTATTCCAGAAACCTGTGAAGCAATATATAATGAACTAGCAGAATTCATACAAGTAAGTACCTTCAAATTTCAAAATTGATTTCTTAATTATTAAAAAAACGAAAATAATATTGGTGTATAGATTAGGTGTATAGATTACAAATAAAATAATAATAACAACAATAAAATTATTAGTAACAGTGAACTTTTATTTGTTTAATTATAATAATAATTATAATTACAAAATTTGTTTAATTATAAATCTGTAAATAATGTCACGTAGTCGTCATCATTACTAGCCGAAAAAGTACTTAAATTTGATTGTCTTCCACTTGATGTTGCAGCTGTTGAATTATCAGTAATAACATATTCTGGTGGGCACATAGCATTTGTAATTTCATTCATGAATGATTGTTGTAATCGTATTGCTTTTGGTGGTCCTATACTTCTTAACATTGATGCGATATATTTCCCAAAATGATCATAACTATCCTCTTTATTTGTAGCGACTTGTGATGCGCGATTTGAAATTTCATGTAATTTGTCAATTGCGCTTGTCATAAATCCTATTTCATGATCATGAATAGATTTTTTATTTTTTGATGTTGATGGTTGTGGTTCAATCTTTCTTTTTATCTTCGCAGGTGTATCAATTTTCGATGCAATCTGTGTCACGTCTTCAGAGTTTTGGCTAGTACTGTATTCAAGGTTAGGTTCTGATTGTAGACTATTTTCTATTGAGGCCTCTTCAGAATTTTCTATAGGAAATATCTGTAATATAAATAATAATGTGTTAATATTATTAGTTTATTCATATTTTAATAATTTAATGTTTCAGGTCCCTGCAACATCAGATGAGTGGAAAAACATTGAATATGGTTTTAGAACGCGATGGAATTTTCCTGGTTGTGTAGGGGCTCTAGATGGTAAACATGTTGTCATACGAGCTCCTCCCGGAAGTGGTTCAGATTATTTTAATTATAAAAACAGTTACAGTATTGTGTTAATGGCCTTGGTGGATTCTGATTATTGTTTTTTATATGTTGATGTTGGAGCGAAAGGAAGAGGATCAGATGGAGGAATTTTTCAAAATAGCTCTTTGTACAACGCTTTAGAAACAAACTCACTAGCCATACCAAACAATTTCGTTATTTTGGCTGATGATGCATTTCCGTTAAAAAAGTATATAATGAAACCCTACAGTCGACGCAATTTAACCCCTGCAGAAAGGATTTACAATTATCGATTGTCAAGAGCAAGACGTGTAGTGGAAAATGCCTTTGGAATACTCGCGAGTAAATTTAGATTGTTTGACAAACCAATTTCATTAAAATTAGAAACGTTAGACAAAGTTGTCCTCGCATGCTGTGCAATTCATAATTGGTTGAAAAAAACAAACCCTCGGTATGTGATGGGAGATCTAATTGATTATGAGGATGAGGACCACCGAGTGTTCCCTGGATCATGGCGTCAAAATGATAGTGGATTACAGAATCTACCAGCAACTAACCACAGACATTCTAATATGGAGGCACAACAAATACGGAATAAATATCGTGATTATTTTAATAACGAAGGAGCTGTTCCCTGGCAAAACCAAATAACTGATGTGTCAAATGAACTAAACTAATAATAAATCTATACATATTGTACATTTATTTTTGTTTTCAACCGTGTGGATAATAAATATATTTACGTTAAAGATTTTTTTTTATGATTTTTTATACGAGTACAATACATTACTCATAGAAGATAAGATAAGATAAGATAAGATAAGATATTATAAACAGTAAAAACAACGCATTATTCGTACTAATTTAAATTTAAATTAATACTCGTATGTCGTTTTTAAACTATTTAAAATTATTTTTCATAAATAAACGATATATATTTTTATAAAAAAAAGGTAATTACCAGATTCGATTGTGTGGGTCGCTGTTGAACAAACGGACGAATGAAACTGTTCATCAGATCAAACCAAAATACTTTTGGCTTGTATATGTCATCTGTACCTTTTCCAGACCTTGCACTGTCTGATATTTTTTTTAACTCCTGACAGAAAGAGCTTCTTAAATTTTTGAATTTTGCTACAACTTCTTTTGGTCCAAATCCAGGTATATTTAATTCATGACTTATTCTCTTAGCTGCGGCGGCTCGTAAATCTCTATCACGGTATTCCTCCACACTTGGATCATATAACACCTTTTCCATCGAATATAACTCCAAAAAACGCGTAGTTTCACTGTCGTTAAACTTAATAATGCCACGTTGCTGTGACGACATCTTGGCTTCACGAACGGTATATCACGACTGAAAATCAAACAGGTTTGATCTATCCACGCTTGAGTCGTGCGCCGTTCCTCACGAAAGCAAGTTTAACGACTATGCGTTCACACAGAAGTGTATTTCACGAAAGCGTGGTTCACTGTCGTGATTAACGCCTCGTGGGAACGCCGCTTTATACGGAAAGTGCCAAAATAAGTAAACGTGCTTGAATGCTGGTGCGGGTTGTCATCTACATTATAGCTCGAAGCTCGAATGAAAATTCGGTTATATGAGACTCGGACGAATGAATCACAGTCCTGTAACATTCAAAGTATTGGAAAAATGCGAAAATAATTATATAACATGAAATAAAACGGAAAATAATTCATAAAAGTCAAACATCACAGTTGTCATGGAATTTGTATACGTACGACAATATATTTGTATTTGTACGACAATTTTAAATTAATTTTATTCGTTAGTACCACGGATACTAGAATATATATAATATATAGAATATATATTCTAGTATCCGTGGTTAGTACTACCCCTAAATAAGCGTGGACCATTATCACGTCATAAATTTGTAAAATGAGTTCCCAACCAAAAGCAATTAGTTTTTATTTTTTATACGTTGAACCTCGGAAATTTGATCGTTTTCGCTTAGCCTCATGTTACCAAAATATCTCAATTATTTATTAAACACCAGCATTGGAAGGTTAATTTTTTTCTCCGTAAATAGGTTCGACCGCCGTTTAAAATTATTTTTCTCGTGTTTATATAGTATAGAAGAATAGGAAAAGAAATATTTCACCGCAATTTGAGCTTAAGTAGTATCGTAAACAATTACCTAATTTTTTAAATAAAGTAAATCATATTGTTTTTTCTGTTAAATTGCATAGTGTACTGAAGGCATGGTTGAATTAGATCCATGGTCAACAAATGAAGAAAGTAAAATAAGCGAGGAAAGTAGCTCGGGAAACGTTCAAGGAAAACTGGAGTTCGAAGATAATTTTGTTAGAAGTCAGCGGTTACCTGATTCTACAGAGTATTTAGCCATTTTAGGTAAGGTTTTACTAACCACAAACAGATGGTGTAATTAGTGGTGTACGTATATACATGGTATTATGTAAAAAAAGAAACCGTAAACCGGTTTATTATGGGGCGGTAAGTGCATGTGAGTGAGTATGCAGCTGTGTTAGGTTTTCTGTTGAAATAACGGTTGTGGAGTTTGTAGTCTCGGTAAGCATTGGTTAGTGTTTGTGTTATTATTTCCTTTCAGTTTCAGGTGTGTTTGTGTACATATAGATCTACTAGCCTTAACAATAAAAAAGATATATTGGACTGGGCGGGTCTCTATCATAGTTGTAACTGCCACTCCATATAACAACACTTACTCAGAAAGTACCTAATTTTTATTAATGTAATTCAGCACCTGAGAGGTAAACAGTCGTAACTCCACTTTTCATTAAAATTGAGCTATTGACATATTGTAATTTCTTGCTCTGTGATTTTTATTTTGTAAATGATAGTGTCTCCAACAGGAGTTGTTAACACAGCAGTACAGTATGAAAAAGAAGTAAATCCAATTTTGTAAACGGTAAACAGTTGTGAAAGTAGCAAGTGCCAGAAATAATTGTAATAAAAAATAATTTTTGTTCACACAGGTTGTAATAAGTACTGTAATAAAAAGCATGTATTATCACAATGAAGTATATGGGTTTTCAATAACATAATAAAATGAACAATTACTCTTGTAATTATCTTTACTTATTGTTTACTGTGAACTAGGTAAAGTGGAGTTATGATCGTTTACTTCTCAGGTGCTGAATTGTAATAAGCTATGTACCAATTCACAGTAGGTACTTTAATTTTTATTAGTGTTGTGGGTTGCATTGAACTGATGAGAATCACAGAACAGTGTGTTAGCAACATTTAAGTTGGTGATGTTGGGTTTTGTTTTCAGGGTTTTTAATGTTTTGGCTGTTATTTGTAGTGACAGTCATTATTTAAATAGGCGGTAATTATGAACTTTCTTAACTGTTTACTCATTGACAGAGGTTGGTGATATTTCATATTACCATCCCAGTATTCATATTTCTTCTTGCATGTAATTTGTAGTGTATTCAGTCATGATTAGTTAAAAAGAACTTTGGTTGTGGTTTGATCCACATATTATTCATTCTTTTTTTTTTTACTTCAGACATCTGAAAGTCTACGATGAGACATTGACACATGGACAGATAGATAATTATAGAATTGATACGCCTAAATTGTTATGCAAACAGAAATGTTGTGTTAGACTAAATTGTGAAGAATGAAAGCCATGAAAGTTAATGAGTAAGAGTAACTCCATTAAAAAATGTTGGCCAATTTTTGGAAGTTATTGTATTTAAACAAAAACAAATACAGTTAACTAATTGTTTTAAATAGCACAAAAGTTGTTTTCATATCAGTCAAACATTACCCCCAATTATTAAATTTTAGTGTTGAAATTTGTAAAATATTTTATTCCAAAAAAATTCTTTAAAAGGCAGGGTCACCCATTACATTGTTCACGCATTGGCCATTACTTGAGAGTAGAATACAGTTAGGCTTAAATGATCTTAATACAGTGTTCATTTATTGAAGTTGTATTATGTATTCATTAGTTTGGCAGGTATTATATAAAGGTATTACAATGATTTTTTAAATGCTTTCCTTATGAATAGCATTTCACATAGTTATTAAAGTTGATATATTTTTTTAATGTTATTAAATAAGATATAATTGATTTTGTTTGTATATGTTATTTAGGCCTACTGGCCATGAAACGACAATGGATCTAACTTATTTTTGCAGTGGATATTATTGTAATTACCTAATAAAACATTAGGCCTACACGTTTATATAATAGCATCACATTTTCAAGAAAACCAAAATGATTGGCTACTTATTCAGTAGTCCGATCACAGTTTTAAATATATATCGTCAAGGGACACACAAGAATAATAAAAAAAATTATATGAAAAAAATTGAGAAATTTAAACATAATTTTGATTTTGAAAAATAAAGTGCAGTTAATAAGAACAGTATGCAGTTTATGTTTAATTGATCACATACATACCATGTTCACTTAAAACATTTTTTCCTATCTTTGATGTGCCACAATAAACTGTTACATTGGACTTTTCTTCGAACAATATGCAATCGTTTGGCAAAATGAATGTTAGCGATTTATACATACTCTTTCGTAGCAAAAATGTGTGTTTTGTTTGATTGTGAACCTTCACTTTTTTAATAGTTTACACACTTATTTTGAAATGAATCTAACAGCGCACTCTCAAACAACAGATAATAAACCGTTTTATAGGCCTAATGTCAATAATTTTTAAACAAAATGAACTTAAAAAGAAAACACAGCTGCTATAAATTAATGTTACACAGAAAAAAATTAATAATTTTTTGACTTCACTTGTCAGTATGTAAAATGCACATTTTATCATTAATTTATTTATATAATTTTGCAGGGGGCTAATACATATCTGATTTAATCTAATTTAAATGTAGGTTTATATTTATTGATTTATTTAACTGGGACCTAATTGCATGGATTACCTTTGACTACAGCTTAATATTGTGTACTACAAATGATTATTCAGTTGTCTTTAAACTGATCTTTCTCTGTGTATTTATAGAACATGTGCGTGTGTGTGTGGTGATACGCCATATAGTTTTTTTCATGATGTCTGACTTAATCATAAAGTCTCATAAGGAGAACCTTTGAGTGGCAGTTAATTGTACATTGGTGTATCTATTTCAAAGAACAGAATTATAAAATTGTAGGCCTACTGTCAGTATAAATTTTGTTAAAGTAGTGCCATGAATTCTAGAATTAATAATATTGGGTCATTCCATAAAAAAAAAAAAAAAAAATATCACTTTCTCACCCACCATCTCAGATTTTGATGAAAGTTGGCTTATTTGTTCTCCCTACAGAGATAAGTAACCACACCAAATTTTAACCCTCTATCTCTCCGTTTTCATTGTATAGGCTTTTAAAGTTTTGAAATTTTGGTGTTTTTAACAATCGGATGTCGCGAAACGAGACTTGCTAACCTTTTGAAAATAATTTTTAACTTTTTTATTTATCATCCAATCTTTGTGAAATTTTGTAGTATATATACTCTAAAGTATAAGGATTCTAAAAAAAACCCTTAAAAATGTTTTATTTGCATCTTTGTAGTTTTTTTTTTTAAACATGGTTTAGCATTAAATTGAAAATCACAGAAAGGGAAAGTGATAATAACAAAAACTTTTTTTTCAAAATAATCCTCAAAACATGGGCTATCATATGAAAAAATAAAATTGATTGGGTTTTCATTCCTTTGTTGTGTTTTTTCTGTTAAAGGTAAGTTTAACAAAAATTTTATTGAGTGATTTTACTAAGCCGTAGAACTTTAAACGTGTCTTAAGTATTTTTTTAATAAAACTAAAATTTTAAGTGATTATAAAACAAACATGCCCTATATTAAAACAAATATAAGTTAGAACAATATCAACAACTTCTCAAGTAAATCAATCAACATTCAAAAAAATCCCTAATTGCATTTTCTTGAGACTTTTGAATTTTGAATTTCGAGGTATAGGCCTAGGTTCATATTATTGAAGAATAAATAACTAATAAATATTTTCATTCATAAGAAATATTCTATTTTAACCTAAATAGGCTTGTACAAGAATTTTTTTTAATGCTGATGCAAAAGATCAAATATTTTTTAACATTATGTAAATTTAATAAAGAAATGATAACAAAGTCTGGAAAGTTATCAAAATTGCATTCCAATATGTGTTATTTACAGTATGTATTGCATTCCAATATTTGGTATTTACAGTATGTACAGTCAAAGAAATTTAATGGAGTAACATTTTTTCTGAATTGAACTCATACACTCCTCTGAGAATCGATAGGTTCTTCCAGTTGATGTGTGAGGAGGCTCAACAGTTGCAAGCACATGAGGAATTGGCACAGGGCAAATGTCCTCTCGTTAGGTGTCAACGAAATAATGGTGATGGTCCTGCAGGATGAAAAAATTGAACAGTCACATCACCTTCTTTATTTACTTCAGTGATGATTCCAAAGTACCACAGATTGTCATATTTACAAGCTATGTAGCATAATGGGTTCAAATTGTTTTCTCTCACAAGTGATGTCAATTTATTACTTAAATTATACATAAGGGTGGGTTTCTCATCACTACTGATACTCCTTGCTTCCAAGTTCCCTAAACAATCTAACGGCTTAAAGTTATGGAAACTTCTGGTTCCTGGAGGTGTTTGTACATCTTCAAAGCATTCTGCAAGGTCAGCATGTATCTGATTTACTGAATCTTTAGAAATAAAATGAAAATTAATTTTGGTGATGTTAACTTTACAAAACTCAAACAAATCTGATGGAGATAATATTTGATGTCTAAGAGGTGTCTGTAGACTTTCCGTTCATGCTAGCCTTTTAACAGTGCTTCCTATACAATCACACTATCATTTTTGTGAGATCTTTATAGTTGTCTTCAAATTGTGCAGCATAAATTAATAAAATTACATTCTGATGAATAGTACATACACATACTGAGTGGGTACCATTGGCACCTGCTAAAACACACCATTTGGGATGGAGAGAACAGAATTTATAAAAACCGACTTTAATTTCAGGATACTCCCATTTAAAATTTGACTAAACTTCGTGTAGGTTGCCTAAAATCAACCGTTTCCTTTCACATCGTTTTTTCCCTATGGTGACAACATCTTTCATACCTGGCAAAACTCTGGACTGTTCATCACTTTGGAAAAAATGTATTCATATATGTTGGATAAAAAACAACACACATACACAGGCTTATAGGAAGTAATACTGTAAGTAGAACACACCACTGTTTCATCAAGAAGCACCAGAAACAGTCTGACTAAATGTGCAAATCTAGCTACTGTAGAGCTGCCTGTTGCTACTTGCTCAGCAGGCTCTGACAGAGGCTACTATGAGTGGAAAAATAGTTACTAATAATTTTTAATCTTTTATAACTTTTATATACGAGGGGGGACCCAAAAGTAACCAGAATTTTTCTCTGGCAGTTGGTAGAACGCTAGTTCCGACTTCTCCCGCTAGGTGCCTTCACTAGACACCATTTTGTATCAGTTGCCCTAGCGGCATTGTTATGGAAACATTAGCGCGGTCAGTGTGACTATTTTTTGTAAGCGCTGTTTCACGTTTTTGGTGATTTGTCAATGGCATACATTAAATACCGTGCTAACATCAGGTTCTGTTTCCTGTTATGGAAATCAGCAGCAGAAACTGTCGCAATGCTTCGGACGGCTTATGGGGAGGGAACTTTGAGACAGGCAAGGATTTACGAGTGGTTTTCTCATTTTAAAAGTGATCAAATGTCAAATGAAGACGAACCATGACCAGGACGTCCCTCGACTTCCAAAACGGACGAAAACATTGAAGAAATCCGTGTTGCGATCATGTTTGATCGTCGTAGAACAGTCGATGAATTGGAGGAAATGACTGGAATATCCTGGAGTTCATGCCAACGAATTTTGACTGAAGATCTGAAAATGAAACGTGTTGCAGCAAAATTCGTTCCGCGTGTGCTTTCTTGTCGGCTCAAAATCCTTGCCTGGCTCAAAGCTTCCTCCCCATAAGCCGTCCGAAGCATTGTGACAGTTTCTGCTGCTGATTTACCTAACAGGAAACAGAACCTGATGTTAGCACATTGGTATTTAATGTCTGCCATTGACAAATCACTGAAAACGTGAAACAGCGCTTACAAAAAAATAGTCACACTGACCGCGCTAATGTTTCCACAACACTGCCACTAGGGCAACTGATACAAAATGGTGTCTAGTGAAGGCACCTAGCGGGAGAAGTTGGAACTTGCGTTCTACCAACTGCCAGAGAAAAATTCTTGTTACTTTTGGGTCCCCCCTCGTATACACAGCTTACATCATTATTAATACATATTTGTCATATTACACCCAATATTAATTGAATTTATTTATGCCTATATTAGTTTTATTTACATTGTCTTTAAATATATTAATTAGCATCATAATAATCAGAATTTTTAATTAATTTTTAAAAAAACTATTTTTAAAAACCTTTAACAATAATACATTAGTAAAACAACTCGATAAAAACTTGCCTGAAATTTGTACATGTAACAGAAAAAAACAACAACAAAGGGAAGAAAACCCAATCAATTTTATATTTTCATATGATAGCCCATGTATCTCAATATATAAACATGTAATCAACATGTTTTTTGATTATTTTGAAAACAAAGTTTTTGTGATTATCACTTTCCCTTTCTGTGATATTCAATTTAGTGCTAAACCATGTTAAAAAAAAACTATGAAGATGCAAATATAACATTTTTTCCTGCCTTAGTAGTTTTACTGAAAGGTATTGTGTATTTTTTCTAGAATCCTTATACTTTAGAGTATGTAACTACAATATTTCACAAAGATTGGATGATAAATGAAAAAGTTAAAAATTATTTTCAGACGGTTAGCAAGTCTCGTTTCACGACCTCAGATTGTTAAAAACACCAAAATTTCAAAACTTTGAAAGCCTATACAATGAAAATGGAGAGAGATAGAGGGTTAAAATTTGGTGTGGTTACGTATCTCTGTAGGAGAACAAACAAGCCAAGTTTCATCAAAATCTGAGATGGTGGGTGAGGTGGTTGAACTGACCTGGTTGACCCTTCCAATGTAGTTCATGTATAAGAAAATTTAAGAAGACGAAAAGTGTTACATCAAAGTGTTGAGAAATATAATTTTTAGTAAAGAACTTAAAAAAATTACAGAAGAAAGTGTAAAGCTTAAATTATAACATTCCGGACAGTTTTAAACGCAGTAAGCGAAGTCTGTGGTTTTCTAGATTTACATGTAGTACATGTAATGTAATATTGCAAAAAGTCATAAATTGGAAGGTAAAAAATAGATTTTCTTGTTAAACGTGATGATGTAATAGTATGGTACAATCATTTTTTAAAAGCGTAAAGAATATTTTTGTGCACACAATAGCATTATAGAAATATGACATGGTTTATGTTACAAAAGCATCAAGAAACAGTTTATAGTGTTCAAAATGTGGTGCTGCCGCAGAATGCTTTCTATCTCAGGGATACCACATCAGCAATCAAGAGATTTTTCTGTGCATTGGAAAAAGAAATATAAATTGTTAGCACAGTAAAAGAAAGAAAGATGGGTTACTTCAGGCACATCATGAAAAATACAAAATACAAAAATCTACAGCTACTCTTTGAAGGTAAAGTAAAACAAAAGTGGCCATGGTACAAGGTGTATCCTCAGGTTGAAGAACTTCAGACAATGATTAGGACAAAAGGAAGAGCATAGGTAGTTAGTGGGTATTTAGAGCAGTTCTGACAGTGTGAAGTGAGACTATAAACTATGAAGAGAACTTTTTCAAGAACTATAGTGTTCGATGATGCTAGGGTAAATGCTGGACATTCTATAATAAGAAGCTTTGGGTTAACTGGAACAATACATTCTAAGAACAAGGTGTACTGGAGGGCTTATGTTCTGAGTTAAGTCCATTACTGTAGAAGGATGAAAGGTTGACTATTATGCATGTTATTATGACAGTTGCATTGATTATCCATCTTATAACATTGCAGTAAATAATTGAACATCAGAGAAATAGTTAATCAAAACTTAAATAGTAGTTGTAATTAATGAATACACTTCTATACAAGTTTTCCAAGTTTACAATTGTCCAATACAAAATATTGCATCAGATAATACAAGTCACTAATTACAATACAATAATTAACAATTTACATTAAACTGCTTGTCAAATAACATGCACCAAATCATAACGGCTAGGTACCTGCTTCAGAAATACTGCTATTTTAACACAGCCATGGCTGCTGATGTGGCATAGTAAAGTTACGAGATCATCCTTGATACTTGGGGACTTGATTGCTCTTCAAGTGATAATTGTACACTTGAAGAGCAACAAGAAACTGATAGATGGTTTAAAACTATGATGTTAGCTGACCTTGTAAACTTCACTGCAGATCTATGATGGATGTGGGCACACATGATGTTGCACAGGTTGCTTAGCTCGTAAGTGTAAGAATATTAAAAGTGACACAGGGCTTTACTATCAGGATTATGGAGAGAGAGAGAGAGAGAGAGAGAGAGTGTGTGTGTGTGTGTGTAAAATGTGTTAAAAATAGTAACAGTCATTAGATTTGAAATATGTAGCACACAGATGGACTTTCCTGATTTCATTGTTTGTGACTGGGTATTTTTAAAACTAAAAAAAATCATTGTTTTTCTGCATATGCGTATCATTACGAATCAACATTTGTGGCTATAATAAAAGGAATTATCAGAAAGTGATGTTAATTTATTTAGGTATACTGATTAAAGCAAGCAGTTCAAATTTGCCAATAAAATAATCTTATTAAAGCAGAGCTATGTTTGTAATACCTAAACATTTCATACTATGTTAAATGAATATTTATTTATTTAAAGTGCGTATACACATATAATGGTAACAACTTTTAACGAGACTAGTAACAACTTATTTCTTGAGCTCATTTTGGATTTCGTCCATTGTATTCCTTTCAGGTTAATGCTTTGGCCAAGAGAAGTCATAAGTCTCTTTGTGAACATATATTTCAGGTCACTAAAGGTTGAGAGTTAAATAAATTAAGCTTACTGAATGCAGATTACACAGAGTCAATGCTTGCTTACACGGAGTCAATGCTTGCTTCAAACTCACAAGGACTCGCCCTGGAATGGTATTGCCTCAGTTTCAAATGAACGCAGTACACATCACGCAAATGTTTATATCATTAAACATCACCATACCATATTATATAATTTATCACTATACCATAATTGTAGAACTTTTATGAATTTGGCACTGGTGTTTTGGCTATCAGGTGGCACTTTCTGTAGTAGTGTGCCGCAGGTCCTTTTAATGTCAGAACAAGTGAATCTGCATTGTCTTTCTCCATCGAGTTATTTGCGTATGCATAGAATGTTGGGCCCTTGACATGAACTGCTCCAACTGCAGCAAAGTGATTTTCTCTATTGCCTTATTTTTTGTGTCTTTTTCACTAGTTTGTTCAGCAATATGTTTTGAAATGCATGGTTGTATTTTCATGAACTGCTCAACTTCACTTTTAATTTGTTCTCTTATGTTTGCAGTTGAGCCTTCTAGTGCAGGATATTTTTGTTGACATTGTTTGTTCTATATTTGAAACAGATTTTTCTGGTGTAGAGAATCTTACCTCTTGGCCATTCAGATTACTGCATAATTCACCCAAGTCACCATGTAGGAGACCCAACTCTGTAGTACTGTCCAGTTGCATCTGTTTCTGCATAGCTGCAAAAAGAGCTTCTGTTTTATCTGCTTCCTAGTTATGTTTTTCACCTGTTGTTTTTCAGCTTCTTCTGCTTCCTGTTGGCATTCTTATTTTTGTTGTCTTTCCTGCTTCTTCTGCTTCCTGTCAATGTTTCTCATTCAGTCATTTTTATGTCTGCTGTAGCAATACTTGGAAGGATTCCATTAACTGACAGGTACCCATTTTCCATAAATAATTACCACAGACACTACTCTCCTACGGAGTGTCCTCTGTTTCCACTGTTAAAGGTGTTATCGCACTTCTGATCAACTGCTACAATGGTCACACTGATTGTCGTGTTGTTCAGTGGAAACAGAATAGCTGACACCAGTGAAGTCACTAATTACAAACTTTAATTAGACACAAATAGCAGTTATAAATCATCAAAACATTCTTATACAATAATTCAAGATAAATTTGTCCAACAATAAATGTCATCTTATTACAATGATGCACTAATTAACACAATAATCACTTCTAAATAAACTGCAACAGTTGTTGCAAACCACATTATAAAGTCGACAGGTGTAAGTGAAACTGGGCCATTTCAAAATCCAATATTTATACCTCCACCACCTTGTAGTGAGATAGTGGGTCTGGATGCTGGTAGAGTAGACAAGTAAATGTCGTGAAGGACCACGGACAGTCTCAAAGAATTCAGAACGCAGCTCTGCTGCACAGAATGATCTCCAACAACTGGAACAGCCTCGCGTGCCTCGGCATGCCAAGAGTATGCTATTAATTTTCTCAGTGTAGCAATACTTATGCTTGTATTAATACATTTGTTTGGGTAGAAAGTATGTTGTATGCACAGAGCTGTTTACCATGAAGTACTCCTATGTATATGTTTCCAAGTGTTTTAAGTAAACAAGATAATGACAAGTATCTTGTCATTTCATCCAAGGCTTATGGTATTTCATCCAAACCTTTCTTTGTGCAGTAACAAAATAAAATTCAAATCAAGAACTATATACGTTGTATATAATAAACTGTGTGTGTGGTTTGCTGTAAGAAGTTCCCTTTCTGTAGTATTATTCTCCAGTGGTAACATTTTTTTTACAAATGTTACGAATGGTTGACCAGTCAAACTTACTGTTAGTTACTGGTCTGTGCAGTTAGGTGATTCTCTTCATAGGTATTATTTTACAGTTTTAATATTTTGTATTAGGTTAGAATGGTATGCTTTTAAAATTATTATCTATCCTTATAATTTTTATGTACATACTGAGATAGATGAATTTTGTTCATTACGTCAAAAATATATTTCAGTACATTATGGACTATCATATTAAATCAAATTGATTACAAACAACTAAAGAGATACTCTTATTGTTTGTTAGTTGCCTATGCAAATTATGTATAATCACTCTATTATAAGCACTTATTATTTAATAAAAGTGATGCAATGTTCAGTTATGGTTGTTACTTGGAACATTCCTTTTATCACTTCAAAAACATGATTTGGTTAATAGGAAAATTATTTTATCATGGCAGAACGTTTTTGTCAGTGAATATAAGTTGTGGTTGTGAAAAGTAAATTTGTAGTGAGTCATTATACTTTATAGTATTGTAAGGTTACCTATTATGTTGATTTGTCAATATATTTGTATTCAGTAGTTATATTATTACATCAATGTACAAAATACATTTGTTTTAAATTTCTTATATTAGTGTTACTAGATTATTAATTTTAATTAATAAGTGTTGATATTTTAGTTCTAACTCATGTCAGACTACACTTAATTACATAATGTTCATACTAAGTTGCTTATCACATGATAAAAAAAAAAAAAAAAAAAAAAAAAAATTATGTTTCACTTTGTACATGTCCTGTATATATGTACACATTAGTCATAGCAGAAATAATTTTTGTTATGTTAGTGTAATGAAAGTGTAAAAGCATAACAAATATACATCATTACTTATGTTTACAGAACATAAATTAGCAAAAATTAAGAAAGGTACTGCGGGCAGTTCAAAGATTGAAAAGCAAGAGTTGATTCAAAGTTTAGAAGCAAGTAGAGAGTCATGCATGTACAGACTGATAACAAGCAGTAATACAGCACTGTCGTCATCTTTCACAGAGATAGATATAGAATTGGACACACCAACGAATGTAACAACAAAGTGGATAAAGAGTCATGTCAATCCAGAACAGGCGTTGACTGTTGGTGAACTTATACAGCTTGTCAAAGCCGATTATCTTGCAAAACAGACTGAAGAATCAAGTGGAGAGAAAGAACTTTCAGCATTGTAGAGGTCAGTAATATTTATGATATTTAAGTATATCAGGTAATAGAGGGCTCTGCTGATTTTGACATGTCATTTGTTAAGTTGAAGGAAAAAGCTAATCTCAAAACTTATTATTGTACTGATACATGGCTTAAACATAAAACTATACTTGGTGTTCATTTTTAAAACACGATTTGGTTTGTATTCAGACTTAAGATCACAGAAACTGGTTTTTAATACAGATTAAAACACTGCTAAAAAATAATAAGAACCACTTTTTTAATTTTACGAATTTGCAATTCTCTTACATGAAGTAGATTTTTTTTAAAGAGAGAAATGTAGAAATTAATTAACTTGATAATTAATTTGATAACGAATTATTTAATATCTCTTCTTTGCACTAAGTGGTTCGTTTAAATTGAAGCTCATATACGAATTAGTTGGGTTGACTCCCTCGCAGGCGCATGTGGATATGCGTAATTCACCGTAGATTCAATTGTTGCTGAAATAAACACAAGTTATTCATTCATCAAGTACTTACTGAGTTTGAAGGTCTAGTTCGTTAACAAACACGTTAACAAGCGAATAGATAACTCGATTTTAAAATATCTGAGTTAAATGGTGCCACCTGTGGAAGTACTAATGGTTACCTAACACGTATCAGTATTGTCTATTAAATGAAACTCGTCAACTCTTTTTTCTGTTACACAATTTGATTTATTAACACATTTTAATAAATTGGAATTTCTTAATTGATATATATATATATTGTAACGTGTTGTTGCACCAAACAGAAAACTAATAACATACTAACTAAAAGATAACTTACTGACTGTAACAAACTATGGCTGACAGTGACCAAAATACCAAAAAGTTAAAGATCCCAGGACAAAAGATGTAAATAAATAAGATGTAATTAATCACACTGTTTAGTACATTTACATATGTTTTTATTTGTGTTAATCTGATTCATTCTAATAAGACAATTTATAATATTATTAATAACTTCATTACTAGTTAAAATGTAAATAAATCTAATTTAACTATGGGGAGGTCTGCGCACCTCAGACCGTTATTTTATTTATCAAGAAAAAAATACATAAAGTGAATTATATAAGTTTTACAAATATAATAAGATCAAACTATAATTATAAAAGTGGTACGGTATGACAGTGCTAGAAAGTGAGAATAACAGTGAAATACGGTAAAAAGGAAAAATTGTGTATAATGAAAGTGATTGAACATAATTGAAGATTATAATCTATATGAAACAGGTATATAACACATATAGTGAAACAAAACAAATTAAGTATTTGAAAAGGATAAAATTTTACATTAAAAACTTATAATAAAATAGTGTAAGGAAGAAAAGATAAAGTTCAGCTGAATATTATTAATTAGAAATGGTACACCGAACCTGTGACCCATAAAAATAGCCAAGGCCTTTAACTAAGGTACTATAAAAGGGAGTACGCCCGACCGCCATCTTAGCTCCAGTCAATGGCGGACTGTCATAACAACGCGTATGTTTACATGCGTTTCAAAACTTCTTTTTTCGCGTAATTTGGTCGAATTAATTGTCAAAAATGCATTAGAAACTCGTTTTATGAGTTTCTAAATACTTTCCGCAACTCGTGGAACGACAGATACATTCGTGCGACTTGTTAATATTCGACAAATTGTGAAGCCGTTTGGCTATATTATTTATACATCTGCTGTATAAATAAAAGTACGCTAAAGGTGATGTTTTAAAGAAGGTGAATAAACTACTCGTGCAGATTTATTCTCGTTTTAACAGAATTATTTATTTTCTTACTGCAATATTTGATTTAGAAATAAAAAAAACTCTTCTATGTACACATAACCTACAAAATTCTACATACCGTTAACGTCTTTGAAAACAATTTTTCACTCACTAACTGCCGTTCCACGAGCTGCGGAAAGTATTTAGAAACTCATAAAACGAGTTTCTAATGCGTTTTTGACAATTAAATCGACCAAATTACGCGAAAAAAGAAGTTTTGAAACGCATGTAAATATACGCGTTGTTATGACAGTCCGGCATTGACTGGAGCTAAGATGGCGGTCGGGCGTACCTTCTTTTTTAGAGCTCTACTTTAACTAAATAAATTAATGTTTTGAGTGGAAGAAGATTGATTGTTGAAAATTGTGAATTGCAAGCCAGAACATAAAAGATAAATTACTGCTGAGTTTGATGGAAATTGAAGATCAATGAAGGCTGAGATGACCAGGAAAACCAACCCAAGACCTAGAGGAATGATGTTTTGACAGAGAGAGACAAAAAAACCAGGTGTCCAGGAGCAGAATCAACCAATAAATCCGTTGGGAAAACTGCAAGATTGGTGAGATCACTCCAAAACAATAACTGAAATATTTGAGCTAACTTTGTGACAGTAAAAATATGAATTACCACAAAAACAATAACTGAAAAAACAACAAAAAATTTAATAATTGTGAATTATTTTAGTACACTATTATAAAATAGTTGTTAATCATAAAGAGTTTTTTGTTATAGTTTCTAGTTGTTTAAAAGAACCCACAAACATTCAACAGACATTTACAACACCATATTACCAAGTCTCATGTATTAATTATATTGTCTGTTCTATGTGTAACCTGTACCAGACTTTAATGATACTTGTATGTTAACCCTGAGATTCATGAGATTCAGATAAATAATCATCTATTTAAAAATAAAACAGGTTTTTTTTATTTAGTTACAAATCAACGTCAGAGATACTAATTATTTTAATATTACATATTGGTGATCCCAAACCAGGCCTGAACAAGATAAAAGTATCAACGATGAACGAATAGGAAGGTATTTACTGAATATTACATACTGACGCTTAAACGTGGGGCCTTTCACATTCACAGAATAGATTTGGTACCATATTTACTGAATATTACAATATATTTCTGGCTGTTAGCCTCATTAATCATTGACATTATTTCTTATTAACTCTTACTCTCAGGGTAGTTAAAATATTTTTATTTAAAAGAAAATTAAAATATAACATTGAATCTTTGTTCATTATTTTTACAATTTTTTCGTGGTTCCTTTGAGACTGCAAGATACATAACAGAAAATGTCTGCACTACTGTCTAAACTGTGTAGTTGGAACTGATTTGTATAAACAAAACGACATTAAAAGTTTTTAAATTATTAACATAGAATTGAAAATTCGACTATCGCCAATATTAAGGTTACTTCAGGCATGCTGAACTGATACAAGGTACTATCTGTTTTAAAATAATGCAACTCCTTAACCTATACATAACAAAATACATAAATAATTGGAATTATAAGTTCATCTAATGTTCGTTACAAATTAACATGTCCATTGAATGCTGAACTCTTGTCAAGTAAACAATTACAGTATATTGTTTAAATAGATTTAGTTAAAATATTCAATGATTGTTTATGAATTGGAACAATAATAATCATAAGGTTAGATAACCTCTACTCGAGTTCATACAGGGTCCGCCAGTGAAGCGGGAAATTTGGAAGTCCAATAGTTCATTTTCTGCTCACAAGAGGGCGTGGAGGTTTTCGATTGTTGTTTTACATTTAATGCAATTTGTTAAACATGGAGCAGTGGTCCGGTGCACAGCGTGCTTTCTGCGTAAAATCGTTTTATAAGAATGGTGACTGTGTGACTTCTGTACAACGATTGTTTTGTAATCATTTCAATATTCCACGACATGGAAGAGTGCCGTCCGCTCATGCAATTATGTCATGGGTGAAAAAGTTTGAAGAAACTGTTTCCACATTAAACTTAAAGCATAGAGGAGCAACAAGGTCTGTAAGAACAGAGGAAAACATTGAAAGAGTTCGAGTAGCATTGACGCGTAGTCCACAACGTTCTGCAATGAAACATGCATCCGCACTAAACATTAGTGACACATCGTTACGATGAATTTTGCATAGACTTATCTTTTCATCCTTACAAAATTCAAGTAATCCAGGAGTTGAAAGATGGCGATATGCTTGCTCGCAGGATTTTCAGCGAAGAAATATTGCGACGTCTAAATGATGATGAAAACTTTATTCACCGCATGTTTATGTCAGATGAAGCACATTTTCATTTGAATGGATATGTAAACAAACAAAATAGTTGATATTGGAATGATGAAAACTCAGGTGAGTTGCATGAAAAGCCATTACATAGTCCGAAAGTTACGGTGTGGTGTGCAGTTTCATCATCTGGCATTATTGGGCCATATTTTTTCCAAGATGATAGAGGAAACACCACAACTGTCAATGCAGACCGCTACACACACATGGTCATAACGTTTTTGATGCAACAGCTCCCTAGGTTTCCGGAAATTAATTTTTTCTAGCAGGATGGGGCCACAAGTCATACTGCTCGTGTGTCCGTGGCTGCTTTAAGAGAACTCTTCCCGGGCGGACTCATATCCAGATATGGCGACATCTCGTGGCCTGCAAGATCCCCAGATTTGTCCACATGCGACTTTTTTCTTTGGGGATTTCTGAAGAGCAGGGTGTACATTGATAGACCGCACACCATACCGGAATTAAAAACGAATGTCAGACAAGAAATTGCATGGATTCAACCTGACCTGCTTCGTCAAGTGATGGAAAATTTTCGGTCAAGATTAGAAGAATGTTTACACAGAAATGGCTCTCACTTGAGCAGCGTTATTTTTAAAAAGTAAAATAATGGCATACTTTACTCAACTCAAATCTGTAAAAAAAATTCTGATAATAAATGTTTCATGAAAAAATTGGGTACTTTTAATTTTACCGCTTCACTAGCGGACCCTGTATTAACTCATTGTCTATCTCACTAAGTTGGTTAACCTTCATAATGTAGGTATAAAAAATATTTATTTTCTTTAAAAATTCAAATAATGTTCTTTAACGTTCGTGAATTAATGTCAGTCAATTTATTTATTTACGTTTAAAAGCTATGAGATTTCATGGTTGCTTCCATGACTCAATTCAATGTCAGAATCATAAAAATTTCTGTTTTCAAGTTAAAATTCGATAATTATAATAAAACACTATACTTCCTGTAATTCACTTTATTGCAGCCTACTGCACACTCTGCAGTGTTGTTTCACTATTGCAGTGGCATTTATGCATTAAACTCTACACTTAAAAATTGTTGGTTATGTGACCAATTGTTTACATTTAAACCCGAACAGCTGATTCAATTCCGAACTCGACTTTTTCGCGCACAGAAATGGCCGTCGTTACTGCTTGCTTGTCAGATATGAAGTGTGAAGAAATTTGCTTCTCTCTCGCTGTTCCAATTTTGGGATTACGTACCCCCCTGTTGATTTTAATCGATTTCATTGGCTTAGAGATTGCTGCCATTCCTTAGAGCGAGGTCACTCCCTCGGCGAAAACAATTAATTTGTATAAAATTGTTAATGAGTTTGGGTTGGAGAGTAGTGTCATGACGCTATCTTTTGGCCCAAAATAAACAGAATATGTTTTAAATTGGTTTAACGTCCTTGTGTTACTAGTAATACTTTATATAGCCACACATGTTATTACAATTGATTTGCTCGTTAAAACAAGTTCTCACAAGACATATGTTGGTGCTTTAATTAAAAAGTTAATGTTTTTCTCTTACGACTATGACATATTTCTTATGATTTTACATGTTTAATCATGGAAATTGACCAAATGGTGATTACATTTCATCCATATGTTTCTTCCCAAGTCCTTTTATGATAATCTCTACTACAATAATTGTCTTAAATTAATAAAAATTACAATATTTGGTCTATGCTTTCTTTGGCCTAGAGCATAGTTAATTTGATTCACTCTTTTTATTTAAATAATTGGCTCTGTCCATTGTTTACTGTGATATAGTCATCCTGAGATGTCCATTACAACTTCTGGATATCTCAGCTTTTATTCAAATATCAGCTTTTTTGTTTTTAGTTTAGTAGTTATTCATAGTTTTGGTATGCCATGTGTCATTATGATTTGGTTCATGGTTAATGATATACTCAATTTTAAGTGGTTATTTTTTGTACAAATGGTCTTTATAGTCTAAAGAATGTTTTATAATGGTTAGTCTCCCATTATTATATGTGAGATTGTGAATAATTCACTAACACTTCTTGCATCTAGTGTAGTCGGACAGTTACATTAATTTTTCACAATTATGGTTTAATTAATGGTTCATTATCATTATTCTACCTTATCATAGCAGTATTAGACATTGCAGTACACATTTATGTCACTGTCTTTCTCTGATTTACAATACAGTCATACCCCGCTTAACGCGAGTGATAAGTTCCTCGGCGATTCGCGTAAAATGAAAATGCGCTAAGCGGGGTTTCCTATTTTTTACTGACCAATACCTCGTTGTTTTAGTTTTTATTGCTTTTATATGATTTTCCTTGTCAAAATTGTTATTTTCGACATTTTATCAGCTCACACTGTTAATTCGTTCTAATTGAATGTTAGAACTAAACTGAAAGGAAAACGTATTCCCAATGTTTAGAAACAATAACAGGGGGAAGAGTGAATGGTTTTCCAGGAAATTGGCCAAGACTTAAGTTCAACAAGAGGCCCTAAAAAGGATGGATTAACCCGAACTACCATTCCAAGAATGTAAATTAGTACGTATACAGTACAGTAATGTTTATTTGGCTGAGACAAGATAAACAAGAAACGTGAATACATTTCTGGCGGTAATGGAAGATGCATTTTGCAAACTAACACCTACGTCACACACGTCCGCCTTTTCTACAAACATTGTGCACAGTTTAATCTGAGTTGTGGCATCGGGAACTCAGAAATGGTTAATAAACGTCATCCACTGCTGTGTGTATATAGTGAAAATGTGTTGTGTCTATTCAGCGTCACCACGGATCTCCAGCACAGAGATACGATTTCTCATTCGTCAGAATCCCGCCAACAAGAGTATTCAAGGTCAAATAACATTTATAATGTGTAATGGCACAGCCATGTATGTTTACAAAACGTACTACTGTTTTGGCGACACTTATTACAGATCTGCGTCTGACCTAATGCAACCTCTTATTTATCTGTACAAATCAGCTGTCTGTTTTTACGTTTCCACCAAACGTGTTGGTAAGGTGACGTGTTCGTACTCCTTAAAAAATAATACAGTAATGTAATTACTGTACATACATACATACATACAGTACTGTATGTGTTTATTTGTCATTTTCAAAATAAAATCCGCAAACTTTGGTTGTTAAATTCAAAATTTATATGTTCATTACATTTACGATGATACGTATATATACAATATTATTGGTACTGTATATGTAATTGTTTATATGTATAATAAATATTCTATTAGAAAAAAAAACGCATTATAGCGAATTCGCGTTATGTGGGGTCGCGCAAAGTGGGGTATGACTGTATTGTGAGAATTCTGAGTGTGTTTAATGGGTACATTTTTCTGTCCACTTCAGTCTGTGTAATTACATTAAACACAACACATGTCATTCTTAATTACTAAATCATAGCACTAGGTTTGTCTCTATAATGTCTAGTTTCATTGGTGCCTAACATGAATTAGTTTTACAATGTTTTACTCTTAAATTATTTTAGTTACAAGTGAATTTTTACCAGGAGTGAGGTTATTTGGGACCCCCTTTGCTGGCAACAATGGTCTATGCATTTTATCCCCTGATCTCAATGTTTTAAGGTTACTAGTGGTCGCCCAGTGGTCGAAGTTCGACCGTAATTCATTAAATTTTTAAGTTTGAACGTTATTGAGGTTCTTTTGTCAAAGAGTATTCTATAATCATTGCATATAATTTTTTTGAATTTTGTTCTATTACGTCAGCTGCGAGCGTGTACAAATACGTCATTAGCGTGTGTTGTTTGCCTTAATTCCCTGCAATACCTATGAAATTTAAAATTTAATGTTAGTAACAGTTGAAAAAAAAAACACAATTACAGCTTGTATTCATATTTATTTTTTTATATAATTCATTGTCAGTTTTAATTTTTTCATGTTATTATTGAATCAAATAAACGCTAATAAAAATGAGATTTGACATTCATAGAAGTATAAGATACATTGTTTTCAATTCCAGTGGATTACATTTCATTTTTGGTAAGGTACAAAATTCGAAAACAGTTTGAAAATTATCTGCTACAAAGCTTATATAATTTTTTAATTTTTTTTTCTATGCATTAATTTTCGAGTTATTTGAAAAATATGAAAGATAGGAAAAATGAGGTTTAGCTTGGCTAAGCCATATTTAAAAAGCAATAACGCGTTTTTTGACATTTCCTTGGGGTTTTTTTTATTGCCATACTGACCAGGTTTCGCCAAGGCTACACAGTTATTTTTCCTGTCTTTTTCGAATTATATAAAATTTAAATAAAAAATAAATACAAAATAAAAAATGAAATAAAAAATACGTGCCTCGTATTTTTTCATATATTTTTCATTAAATCAAAAACACCGGGCGGTTAAAAAAATAAATGTTGTCCATCGAACTTAAAATAGTTTGAAAGTGAATTTAATGATTCAGAACTTCTGTGTAAACGATGTTTTTTGTAAAAACTCTTTCATCATTTGCTAAATGCCCTTGGCCATTATATTCGGAAATATAAACTATCAAACCATCGAATGATCGAACTCTACTTGCTGCGACGTACAATTGACCATGTGTAAAAACTGGCTGCCTCAATAAAATTCCAATTTTTTCGAATGTTTGTCCTTGAGACTTATTTATTGTCATCGCAAATGCAGGTGTAATTGGAAATTGAGTTCTTTGAAAGTTAAATGGTAAAACAGTATGAATATGTTAAATTTATACGTGGAATCAAAATTCTCTTATTGTGTGCGGTTCCAGTTAAAACTTCACAATCAATAGCATTACGATGCATACACTTGATGCGCATTCTTGTTCCTTGACTAATGCTTCCTTTGTATTCAAGTTTCTGATCAGTAAAACGATGCAATTAACTTTCAATACTAACTTATGTGGTGGCAAACCACTAATAGGCAAAGAATTCAAAAACTACTGGATAGTTATTGATTTCATTGTCATCATCACAAATTATTTTATCGTAGCTATGATATGTTTTCTGTTCACCTGGTATTCGATTAAGTATATCAGTATTAATAAAAGTACAATCATCATTTTTAGGTGCTAAAATAACTGACTTCAATATGTTATCTGAGAGTGTTTTCGGAAATATTTCCATACACCTCATTAATAATATTATTTTCATCTCCTATTAATTGTTGAGGTATTTCAATAATATTTTCACCAAACTGAGGGAATTGTGGGGCTTCATCATTACCAATTTTTTTCAAGAATTCGACAAATTCTATTTCACTTGGTAAGGCTCTCATATTTTGAGTAAACGTTACTTTATGAAAATAAACAAATTTATGCCAACTCGTGACACAATTTTCAATTAAAGTTGCACGTGATCCGTGTGGGACAACTGGTAAGATTTGCCGAAAATCACCACACAAGTATTGTTTTCTCTCCAAATGGTTTATGTTTATCATTTTCATCGCATAGATCCTGCAATAATCTATCTATGATTTTCAACACTTGCAGTGGGCACATAGAAATTTCATCAATAATTATCAATGATGATGAATTTATGTAACGTCCATAGCTACTATTTGCGGTAATATTTGCTACAGAATTTTCCAAAATGGGTATAGGCAATTTAAACACATTGTGTAAAGTTCTACCTCCAAGTAATAGAGTTGAAGCTATGCCACTGAATGCTGTTGCAATGCAACTAAGATTAAGCGAATTTAATTTGTGAATGATTGCTGTTTGTGTGAATGTTTTTCCACAACCTGCATGAGCGGTTAAACAAAAAACATTAGATCCAGTATCATAATGCAAAACTTCACGAATCACACGATCAATTAGATTACGCTGTTCAATATTTGCAGTTTCATAATGCTCAGAAAACAGAAACTCTTGTTCTATTGGATCAATAGCATTTGCTTCGTCTGTTCTCTGCGAATACGTGGGAACTGGTAAACCAAGTTCTTGACATGACAAATTATGAACATTCAAAATATCTTCAATTTCTAATAGAGCTGTATTAAAGGATACTTCTTCGTTGTAATCTCTCAAAAAATCTTCACTAAGATATACTTTAAATTCATTCCATAACGCCAATGCATTGGCTGGCACATTTAATGCACAAATGTAACCAAATAAATTTCGCATTTGTTTTGGTGAATGTAATTCTTTTGCTTCATTTAAACATTCGCGCCATTCATTATCATTTGAAGCAATGCCGCGAGCATGGCACGCTTCAACAAAAGAAGTGTGTATAATTCCATTGTATGTTCTAACATCCTCAAATGATGTTGGACCACAAACGTAATAAAAGCAATCGTAAATGGAAAAGTTGATACTACATATATGCGTGTAATGATTTTATCACCTCCACGCCTTCTCTTCTTCCATTTTTTTTGGGAATCTTCCCACACATAATGCAAAGGAATTTCAATATACTTATATTCATGCGCTGATAGATCTGATCGATTCAATTGAAAAAAATGCTAATAATTTTGTTTGTCTTGCATTTTCAATTGCTTGACGTTCTTGCCCTTCTCGAAAGTAAACATTCTGTCTACGCGGTAAATGAATGTCAAGTCTAACGATGACATGTGATTGAAAATGCATTGGTAATTCATAGATGCGCCATACAGCCTCAGTTGATCCGACATAACGGCCATTTAAAAAATTTTTAACTTCATCAATTTGTATTTCTTGACCTGGTTCATTTCTCTCTGAACCTAATTCAACAGATGCACTGTCATAGCCTTTATACACGTATTTATAAATGTATTTAACACTTTTAACTGTAGTGCATACTTCAACATTTATATGGCAATTAAATTTGGCAAGTAAATACTGATTGTATGGTACAACATAACGATTGTCGAGGCAACTACCGCGAACTTCAGCATTAATACCATTATCGCGCCTTCTGTATAATGGATATCCATTTAATGATTCACATGTAAATTCATTAAATCGTTTTGGATAATCTTTTGTGCATTTTCCATCTCTCATACATACAGAATTTGGATTAAGTACACCGCATGGACCATGCATCATGTGTTTTACAACATATTCATGTAATGTAGGATGTGTTTGAATGTTAGGAATCTCCGCAGATACAACTTTATCAATATCGGTAGCGTTAACAATTTTATCTTGCTCATTTAAAGAGAGTAAAATGTGAGCATGAGGCAATCCTCTCTTTTGAAACTCAATTGTATAAATGAGTGCTTCAACTTTACCGAAGATTTGTTTAAGTGTAAGGCCCTCAATTAATGCTTCCAGTTTGGACTTGAATACACGCACAACAATATCAGGTCGAAAATTAGCTGACTCACCTACACCAATATTGCTAACTACTTCAGGCCAACTTGGATTGCAAGTCATTGTAATAAACAAAGAAGGCTTTCCGAAATTTTGTACAATTGACATTGCATTTAAATAATTCTGATACATATTTCTTGGAGATCCATTGAATGAAGATGGTAAAATTACTCTACGGCCAACATTATTAGCATTGGGTTTCAATTCTAAATAATCTGTTAAATTGTTGTAAACTTCAGACCTAAGACTTGTTTGATTTTGTCAAATGAAATGTAACCTTGTGCCCTCTATTCTCACATACATATCAACTATCCACTGCAGAAATAATTTTTGTGAATGGTGCAACATGCTAAAATCTTCTCTAATTGCAAGTCGATAGGCTGCATACTGAAGCATGGTTAATTTATTTCTAGGAGCTCTTGAATTAGATGTAGTTGGTACATTATGAGAAATATTGATATGCCACCCAGTATCACCATTTGGAAAAAGTAATGGATACGCTAAAGGGTCCAATGATGAATCCAAAACAGAGATATTTTTAATGGTACCATTAACTTTTGAAAACGAAACCATATTTCGTTCAAAGGGTGGCTCACCATCAACTGTACTAAATATTACTGCTACATCAGTTTGAACTGCATCATTATAATGGCGTAGATCTAAATCACGATTTACTTTAATGAGCATACAAATTTCTTTATTTTGATTTTCAACTCTCTGACAATGATCTTTCATTGCAATGAATGACCGAATGAAAGGATTAATGCGTTCCAATTCAAGAGAGATTTCGCGCATTATATTGTTATTGCATGTTTGATTATAGTGTTCACGTAATCTATAATTGACAGCAGTGTCAACATCATAAAAATATAATTGCGTATAACATGGTGAGCGACCATATCCAGCAGTCATTGGACCTGATCTGTGATAAAAAACATCATGTATTTTAAAATGATACACTCCACGCGTAACTGTATCCGAAATTTTAGCTTCTGAGCTAACCATAGCAAATGATGAATTGTATTTACGAATGTTTTCAAAATAATTTTTTGACTTTCTTTTTATTGAAGGTTCATTTGAAGTAAGTCCATCATACAATGATTTAAAGTATTCATTTTGACTTAAGGCCAGTAATATTGCTTTACCCTTATGACAATATGAAGTGAATGCAGTCCTTTCACCTAAAGTGACTTCAGATTCGAAATGTTTTGCATTGCAAAACCTGCATTGTAAATGCATTTATCCACAATCAAAAGTATTAAAATTTCTTGGAATGACATTCAGTGCGCATTTAAATGTATCCCTCAAAATAATTTCATCATTTTGTATACTATTTACACTATTTAAATTTGCATTTGGTCTATTATCATTTTGACTTTCACGCGAATATATATTCCTTCTTCTTTGTCTCTCACTCCGACCCGTCAATGTTCTATGTCGAGGCATAATGGAAGTAGGTGCGAATATCTGAATGTAAAAAAAAACATGTAATGAAATTACTGAAACTGAGATTTGACAGGGTTTAATTTAAAAATAATAAAATGTACTCACTTTTTTGAAACCACCAATAATAATTAGGCGAGAGTAAGTCAATTCAGATTGCTGCTACAAAATTTTCCTTTTGTAACAGGTGTATATTAAGCAAGCTGTATTTCACTTTCAACTGCACATTAATATATAAAACACAGATATCTAATATACAAAATATAAAATAAACGCTTTTTTGCCTTGACATACACTCCACAGACTATTGAAAAAGGAACATTTGAAATCACACAAAATTCACAGCTCATTCAGTCAATCTGTCAGTAATTATTTGTTGGCAACATTTTAAAATTCTTTGGCGACAATCTCTACTCTGTGCGACTGTTTAACCACAGACTATTATGTGTTTGACACTGGCAGTATGAACGTACACTACAATGAAAATATCGGTATGGAGAACCATACATGACTTCCATGTTCTAAGATTTATATTTAAAATCATATTCGAAACGAAATATTTCCATAGAAACTTTCTACTTATTGCTTCAGCATTAACCACAGTACTGTGGTCACAAACGTATACCACCTCACGTTTTCGCACTCGATTTTTACCGATGATGGCAGTCGATGGCACTGCCAAAAAGTCTGGTTTTGTAGAAAACATTGGACTACGGCTAAAGAGCCCGGGAAGCAATTTTAACAAAAAACTACTTCTTTGTTGCCGATAACGTAGTACACATATAAAAAATTCTCCCCTCCACCTTCAACTACAATTTTTAATAATAGAAAATTACCCCCACCCTGTTCACCTAACCTCTTCATTTATAGATATTTCATCTACGTTTTTACAGTGGATTACTATGAGCTTCTTATCAGGATACTTTATTTATAAAAATTAAGTACTTTACTCTTGTTAAATCGTAAAATGTTTCAGGTAAACTACCCCTTTCTCTTAACCGATCTTCTCCAAAATCAATAGACCTTCCGCCCTCTACAATTCAGGGAAGCATGCAAAAAATATTTGATTCTGTTTGAATGTGCGGCAGTTATCGTTCGTCATGAAAACATTTCTCTTGTTACAACATAAAATGTAGCAGGTAAACTACCCCTTTCCCTTAACCGATCTTCACCAAAATCAATAGACACTGAGCTCTCTGCAACTCAGGAAAGGGTGCAAAAAATTATTTGATTCTCATTGAATTTTCGGCAGTTATCGTTCGTCATAAAAAAATTACCCTTTTTAAAACATAAAACGTTGCTGATAAACTACCCCTTCCCTTAACCGATCTTCAACAAAATCAACAGACCTAGAGTTCTCTTTAGTTCAAAAAGGTATGCAAAAACCTAGTTGATTCTGTTTGAATTTAGGGCAGTTATCATTCGTCATATAAAAAATTACCCTTGTTAAAACATAAAATGTTGCTGGTAAACTACCCTTTTCCCTTAACCGATCTTCACCAACACCAATAGGTATTGAGAACTCTACAATACAGGGCTGTATGCAAAACATTATTTGATTCTGTTTGAATTTGCGGCTGTTATCGTTTACTATAGAAAAAAAATTACCCTTGATAAAAAACCGTTGCTGGTAAACTACCCCTTTCCCTTAACCGATCTTCACCAAAAACGATAGGTCGTGAGTAATCTACAATTCAGGCCTGTATGCAAACAATTATTTGATTCTGTTTGAATTTACGGCTGTTATCGTTTGCCATAGAAAACACCCTTGATAAAACATAAAAAGTTGCTGGTAAACTACCCTATTCCATTAACCAATCTTCACCAAAAACAATAGGTCTTGAGAACCCTACAATTCAGGGCTGTATACAAAACATTAGTTGATTCTCTTTGAATTTACGGCAGTTATCGTTCGTCATAGAAACAATACCCTTTTAAAACATAAAACGTTGCAGGTAAACTACCCCTTTCCCTTAACCGATCTTCAACAAAATCAACAGACCTAGAGTTCTCTTTAGTTCAAAAAGGTATGCAAAAACCTAGTTGATTCTGTTTTAATGTATGGCAGTTATCGTTCGTCAAAAAAAAAATTACCCTTGATAAAACATAAAATGTTGCTGGTAAACAGCCCTATTCCCTTAACCGATCTTCACCAAAACTAACAGGTCATGAGAACTCTACATTTCAGGGCTGTATGCAAAATATTATATGATTCTGTTTGAATTTGCGGCTGTTATCGATTGCCATATAAAATACCCTTGATAAGACAAAAAATGTGTCAGGTAAACTACCCCTTTCCCTTAACTGATCTTCACCAAAAAACAATAGGTCTTTAGTACTCAACAAAACAGGGCTGTATGCAAAAACGTATTTGATTCTGTTTGAATTTGCGGCTCTTATCGTTTGCCATAGAAAATACCCTTTTAAAACATAAAACGTTGCAGGTAAACTACCCCTTTCCCTTAACCGATCTTCACCAACACCAATAGGTATTGAGAACTCTACAATACAGGGCTGTATGCAAAACATCATTTGATTCTGTGTGAATTTGCGGCTGTTATCGTTTACCCGTTTACCATAGAAAAAAATTACCCTTGACAAAAAACCTTTGCAGGTAAACTACCCCTTTCCCTTAACCGATCTTCACCAAAAACGACAGGCCTTGGTCCCGTTTACCATAGAAAAATATCGGTATGGAGAACCATACATGACTTCCATATTCTAAGATTTATATTTAAAATCATTTTCAGCCAAACAGCCAGGGAAGGAATTTTAACAAAAAAAATATCGGTATGGAGAACCATACATGACTTCCATATTCTAAGATTTATATTTAAAATCATTTTCAGCCAAACAGCCAGGCTGTGTCTTACCTGCCTTTTTATTGCTGTATTAAATGAAAAATATTATATTACATTAAAATGAAAAAATTATAATTTTATTGCCTGGCAACAAAATTATTTTATTTTTAACAATTACCATTGTTTCAAAAAGTTTAAATAAATTTTCAAGTACTTTACTCTTGTTAAAACGTATAAGGTTGCAGGTAAACTACCCCTTCCCCTTAACCGATCTTCACCAAAATCGAAAGTCATTGAGAAATCTACAATTCAGGGCTGTATGCGAAACATTATTTGATTCTGTTTGAATTTGCGGCTGTTATCGTTTGCCAAAAAAAAAAATTTCCCTTGATAAAAAAAACCGTTGCAGGTAAACTACCCCTTCCCCTCAACCGATCTTCACCAAAAACAATAGGTCGCGAGTACTCTACAAATCAGGGCTGTATGCAAAAAATTATTTGATTCTGTTTGAATTTGCGGCAGTTGTCGTTTGCCATAGAAAATACGCATGATAAAAAACGTTGCTGGTAAACTACCCCTTCCCCTCAACCGATCTTCACCAAAAACAATAGGTCTTGAGTACTCTACAAATCAGGGCTGTATGCAGAAAATTATTTGATTCTGTTTGAATTTGCGGCTGTTATCGTTTACCCGTTTACCATAGAAAAAAATTACCCTTGACAAAAAACCGTTGCAGGTAAACTACCCCTTTCCCTTAACCGATCTTCACCAAAAACGACAGGCCTTGAGAACTCTACAATTCAGGGTTGTATGTAAAATATTATATGATTTTGTTTGAATTTGCGGCTGTTATCGTTTGCCATACAAAATACCCGTGATAAAACAAAAACGTGGCAGGTAAAGTACCCCTTTCCCTCAAACGATCTTCACCAAAAACAATAGGTCTTTAGTACTCCAGAAATCAGGGCTGTATGCAAAAACGTTTTGATTCTGTTTGAATTTGCGGCTCTTATCGTTTGACATAGAAAATACCCTTTTAAGACATAAAACGTTGCAGGTAAACTACCCCTTTCCCTTAACCGATCTTCACCAACACCAATAGGTATTGAGAACTCTACAATACAGGGCTGTATGCAAAACATCATTTGATTCTGTGTGAATTTGCGGCAGTTATCGTTTGCCATAGAAAAAAAATCTACAGACAGACAGACAGACACACACACAGACAGACAGACACACACACAGACACTTTTCGGAAAACGACTTTTTTTCATGTTTTGAGTATAGTAGAATCAGAATCTGCAATAATCTCGAACACGATTTTTTTTGCCATCACCATACTTCCATTCCTTAAGGAATATGGAAGTAAAAATTACCCTTGATAAAAAACCGTTGCAGGTAAACTACCCCTTTCCCTTAACCGATCTGTACCAAAATCAACAGATCTTGAGAACTCTACAATTTAGGGCTGTATGCGAAACATTATTTGATTCTGTTTGAATTTGCGGCTGTTATCGTTTGCCAAACAAACAAAGTTACCCTTGATAAAAAAAAACCGTTGTAGGTAAACTACCCCTTTCCCTTAACCGATCTTCACCAAAAACAATAGGTCGCGAGTACTCTACAAATCAGGGCTGTATGCAAAAAATTATTTGATTCTGTTTGAATTGGCGGCTGTTATCGTTTGCCATAGAAAAAAAATCTACAGACACACACACAGACACTTTTCGAAAAACGGCTTTTTTTCATGTTTTGAGTGTAGTACAATCAGAATCTGCAATAATCTCGAACACCATACTTCCATTTCCTTAAGGAACATGGAAGTAAAAATTATAATTTTATTGCCTGGCAACAAAATTATTTTATTTTTAACAATTACCATTGTTTGAAAAAGTTTAAATGAATTTTTTCAAGTGCAAATGAATGTTTTATTTTATTTAATTTAATGTATTTGTAACACATATTATATATAAATTTTAGCTTTCTGCACTCCTTGTCCATATAAACTTTAACTATGCCAAATCTCACACTCCTCCGTGCGCGCAATTATGCTTAAAAAGGGGTACAAAGTTTTCTCTTCACGTATTAATATATAGATTGTTTTACACTTATGTTCTTGTTAATCATCATTTATTAATTTTTCACACTAAATTTACATGTTTACTGGTGATTACCGGATTTTGTTTAATATTTCTTATTTGGATTTATTTGCATTAAAAGCAGTCATGGTACTCTGTTATTGCTATGACAACTAACTCATTCTTACATTCCATTATTTTATTTCATTGTTTTTATTGTTTATTAATTATATTTTCACCTTAAAATAAAGAGTTTTAGTCATGGTCAAGTCTTCAGTAATAGTTTGTCCATGTCTGCGTGTCTTTACTGGTTTCTTAACTCTGTAGACTCCTTGCTTTATTTGTTTCATTATATCTTGGTACTCATATTGGCACATTGTAGAGTAGAGTTGTTAACTCTTCCTCGCTTATCAATTTATTTATGTTTATTCATGTTACCGTCTGTATCTTGTTGGTGTTCGTTGTTGGTATATTTGGTTGTCCTCTCACTTACCATATCTTTTGGGTTATTGGTTAATCACAATACTATGTTCTTTTTTCTATTTTTCTTCTTCATGATTGTTTATTATTCTTCATTTGTTGTTTTAATTAGTTCGCGGACCGGATATAATATTTAGTACACAATTATTCATCTATTATTCATCTCTTGGGTGTTCTAGTGTTAGTTAATGAGTGTTTTATTCTTTATAGTTGTTTTCAAATGTACAGTGAAGATATGTACCGTTACAATATATATATATATATATATATATATATATATATATATATATATAAAACAAACTAATACAATTTCTAAGTATCAACGTATATAATAAACAAATCCCACAAGTATATCATACAGTACAAAACATAACCACAAATGCTCATATCAAAGAGGACACCTCATGAAATACAAAATAATTCTAAAACCTTTCTGTCACCTACCCTAACCTACTTCTGTGCTCTGAGTTGGCCTAACTCATTAAATAATTTTAATAAGCATCCTAGCAGGGTCACCACTTTAACAACAAACAAAATTAAGAATAGAAAGAACCCAAAATCCCTTGTGTCACTGCCACATTTTGACAGGCGGAATATGGAAACCGCAACACTGTCACCATGAAAACAACTTAAATATAAAAAACTTTCCCTTAACAGAAGTTCCAAATTCATGAGACGAACTTGTTGAGCACAGGTTAGATTAAGGCAAGGTGACTTTAAAAATAACTTAGCTCATATTCATATTATTCACATAAATTCATTTATTAGTATGATTTGAAATTATTTGTTGACCATCGTTAATATTTAATTTAGTTGCACCCCTTCTAATATTCCAATTTACAACCCATTGTAAACAGTCTGATTGTATGTACCCTATTGTTACATATGAAATAAATGATTTATACATAAACTTATATGAACAAAAGTATTCTGTTGCATTTTATTTGTTTAAACTTATTACCGTATTAAGAAAACAATCAGTGCAAATCTGTACTTTGTTAATTTTATTTACTTTCTCCTCTGTCACCCCCCTTTTTACTCTCTTGCTCTCTCTCACACTCTCTGTGTCCTGAATAGCATTTGTTTCATAATTTGTCCTTTTTTTTTATGGCCAGAATTCCCCCACACTTGTTATTTTATTTGGTTTACTTATCTTTAACGATGTATTGTCCAGCAGTTCCTGTTATTGACCAGTATTTCGCACTTAAAGTATACTTCGTTCTTTTATTAAATTATACACATTTTTAGAATAAATCTGTCTGAAAGAACTTTGTAAACTGTACAGCACCTTGTTTATCATGTACTGATGTAATTTGATTAATAATTAGCTTAGGCCTACATTTCACCAGTGGGCGCTGAAGTCGCTGTACTTTTAAAGTTCACACTGTTTGATGGTTGTAAGGTGACTAACAATAATACTTTTAAAAACTTTTCACCATATTTTTTCCGAGGCACAACTGACAATACTTCCCTCCACTTAATTTTTTTTTACTGAGGCACGGCCTTCTTGCTGCCGCTGCCACTGAGGCACGCCCTTGCTGAGGTCGCTGCTGCTGCTGTCGGTGTCTGTACTATTTGGTGGTAAAACTGGGACAGCATGTGGCTGGGCATCTCTCTACCCTGCTCCCACGCTAAAAACTGTTTTTTTTTTTTTTTTTTTTGCCAGCTCTCCTGTGAGAAAATTGGCAGATGTGAGCTCCTTTTCACCTGGTGCAAGAATACTAAGCATGTGAAAATGACTTTTGAGCACGTACACGTATAAAAAAAATTACACACTTCCCAGACCAAAGTCATGAACAAAAAATTCCATTCGGTCCGAAGTTCTGTTTCACAACCATGAAAATCTGTTTTTGTGTTACACTTAACAAAATTGTTACAACAAAAATTGTTTTTGGAAAACAGCAGAAAAGTGTCATCCATTCTCATAATGTAACAGGAAAAAAGTGGGTAGTTACATGTTAGGGATTCCTTTTCATCCTTCTTTTGGGTCTGATTTTTTATTAAATTAAATGTCCCGCTATCTTAAGTTTCTTTCATATGTCCCACTTCTTTAGTGCCAACTTTGATTGTTTTGGTAATGTTGTTTTTCGCCTTAAATTTGTATTTAACTTCCATGTGAAGTATCCCATTTTTTTGGATTTCATTAAAAACTCACTTTCAATAATTTCTACATTTCCTTTCCAGCCAATTAACAGTTTTTTCCAATGTAATAAAATGTATTAAAAAACAAAACAACAATAATTGAAGTGGCAAGTGAAATTATCTAACTGTTAAATAAATTGAATACCAGAAAGTCACCAGATTTTTTAATGTTATTGGTGGGTGATCAACTGCAAGAACTAGAAGAAGAACAATACAGAAGGACATGTAACAATGATAAAAATTAATACTTTTGCTGTTGCTTTCTATAACTCCTGCACTGAATACTTTAGCTGGTGTTTCTTACGCCTTTTCAGTATTTGGATAAGTTTTAAAGAAAGGACCAATTGGGAAGAGAACTCCTTTTTTGTGAAGAGAGTAGTGTCAAATCTGTAGTTAATGAGGATGATTGTACATGTTTAGTAATGCATAACTGTAAAAGCAAAGTTGAAGCATGGAATTAAACTGTAGATCAGTGTCAGTAATAAGTGGTATGAGATGCTTACCATTTTGCAAAACCAAATGTTAGATATTGATAGCAGTTATTACCGTATATATTCGTGAATATCCCATGCCCTGAAATAAGTTGTGGTCCCCCAATTTTTAAGACAAATCAAAGGAATTAAAAAAAAATATTTTCACCAACACAGTATTTATTTACAGTATTTATGTAATAAATACAAATTTGTGTACATATTAAATGATAATTCACATTTCTTGAGTGACAGCAGCTACAGTCACAATTCCAAAGACCTACAACATGAAAATTAAACAATACCAGTTCTAATGCTCAGTCTGCTTCACCTATACTATATTGTGATTTTACTAAGATAATCTTCTGTCATATTTAATTATGAGAAATGTGTAGTACTATTTCATTTTATTAATTTAAAGTTGAAAAGAAATAGGCTGTTACTACAAACCTTCAACAATTTTCACCGTTGCCTTTATTAATCATCATCAACAGAGCTCGTATGGTCGTATCAGTCAGTCATAAAGCATCGTCTTCTGTCCTGTCAAGTGTGTTAGAAATACCACACTTTGAAGATTTCTCAATCAGTGTGAGTTGAATGCATTTCAAGCGTCTTTTACCCAAGCATCCTTTTACAGAGAAGGTCAGTGTCCAGCTGCTTGACTTTTCATGTAGGATTATAATGACAGTTATCCAAGGGTGTTCATTGGCTTCAGAGCTGCTTTAAACAGACAGCGTATGAAACTTCTAGTGTCTAAAACACTGAATTAAACTCCTCAGGTATTATCACAATGCCAGTGTTGCCTTTCTGAAGAGTTGTCTTCAGTTTGATTTGTTGCATACCCTCAGAAACACCCAACGTTTTCTTATTTAAGAGATCCAGCATGTATCTGCCAGATTTGATTGACCTAATCCTCTATCAGTGATTTTTCCATCCATTCTGACTCTTCAGTGTAGACAGCATTCCCTCTATATTTGTTTTCAGAAGAGCTCTGCTTTTTAGCACTACACAAGAGGACAGTTTTATCTTGTCTGCTGTAACATGTAACATAATGGTGCATCTCTACTTCTTACTGGTTCCTGGGGTTCTTACCAATATGCTTTCTTGTCTCTCTTTTATTATTGTGTTGAGAAGCATCTCAAAATAGACAGGTGTCTGGTCAGCATTTCTAATCTCCAATAAATCATAATTGCTCTGTTTTTGAAGTCCAGTTACATAGCTGTGGAACGATAGTCCCTCAGACACAGCTAAGAAGTAGTTGTTCCCTTCTCATGTTTAGGATGTAGCATGAAAGAAAATCTCACTACCAGTCCATGAACTAGTTTTGATGGCCACAACTTCTCTTTCTTTTGTCAGTGAAAGAACCTTTATTTTCTAATTTCTATAGACACAGCATAACCTAATTGGCTGTTTTCACTTATATACTCCAATGTTTCTCCTCTGTTTGGGTACACTTTGTTTTCTGACCATGACGTGTATGCCATATTTGCTCTTTTGCTAGCATTGAATTGTAATAACAAAGATTTGAAGCTAGTTTTCAAAAAAATCTTCTTTCGCCAGTCTCTGATACAACTTTCACTCACATCAGATTTACAGGCTGCAGCAGGTTCTCACTTTTGTTTATTATTTGTTAACTTTTTGCTGACCATAAATGATTGCAACCACATTTCCTTTATTTTCTTATCTTCACAACACTATATTCTTCAGTGTAAAATGAGTTTTTTTAAGAGCACTATACTGTACTTCAATAACTCAGAGATTGATGCATATGACATGGGATGTATGGAGTGGAAACAATTGGCAGCACCATTAACAATGATGTGCAGTGACATTAACTAAATGGATGTCTCCTTAGTGTCTAATTCATGTAATGAAGTAGAGTCAAATTCAAGGGAACCAGGGGTGAAAATCGATAAGCTGTGTATCCGAATTCGTGACATTTTTTTTCTAAAGGTGCACAGTGTACTTGAGAAAATAAGGTAATTTTTCCTTCTCTTAACCATGGTATAGTGCACCTGTAGAAAAAAATTTGTCTATGCATAATCAGTGCTTTGTTGTGATAACAAGAACAAACATAAAGTAGCAATAGGGGGAAAACTTAATTATGGTGAGGACTCCCTTTATAATTATAATCCATAATTATAAATTTCAATAACTTTTCATGTACATAGTTATATTTTGGACATGTTAAAAGAAATAAATATAAATATTTAAATAAATGATATTTCAAGAAAGTCTCCTGATTGTGAACAATAAAAGTGTTTTATTGGATTTTAGTTGTTTTGTTTTGCACTTTCCTATAAATGCAATAACAATTTTTTTACCTACAGTAGTATTTGTATACATTTTCACAATTTTTTGTTATGTCCATTCTGCTTTTCTATATATAATGGCTCACAGTTTTATTTTACAAAATTGTAACTGTCTGCTTTTTAGTGACAACTTAGGAAATAAAACACACACACACGCACGCACGCATATGTTTATGTTGTGTGTATCATAGTAATTTTGTAATCAATATACTTTAAATTTTATTTACATAAATTAACATTTATTAATATAATTACTAATTTTTTTATTTTTATGTTTTCACAACACTTAGAAAATAAACATGGAGAGCATCAATAGAGAATTCTGGGGTAAGAAAACATTTTGCATGATTACTGGTGCCAGTCAGGGCATTGGTCGAACATTAGCCGTGGCATTTTCACGCCTTTTTGCCGAAGGTTCAACTGTAGTATTGCTTGCTCGTACAGAACGGGGCCTTGAAGAAACAAAGTTTCTTATATCAGAAGCCAACAGCAAAGTAAATGTAAAGGTAAGACTCATATTATGTAAAGCTGTTAAAATTACCTGTTATTATTTAGTAAAATAGGTGACTGACTATTAATTGTAAACATGGAAGCTATCTAAGTGGTACAGTGTTGTATAGATATATAATTTTTTTTAATAGTATATTGCTTTTTAAAGATGGATCTTCAGGAGATTGCTTGTACAGGGTTGGCTGTGTCAAGATAATGGATTTTTCTCCCCTACCCCCACAATGTTTGACAGAAAATGTATATATATATTTATCTTTATATATATATTTCGTGTGTGCGTGTGTATGTCACTGAACTCCTCCTAAACGGCTGGACCGATTTTGATGAAATTTTGTGTGTGTGTTTGAGTGGGTCCCTGGATGGTTTAGATTCACAATTGGACCCGGTAGGTGGCGCTGCGATCGGGTTCCAGGAAATTATATATAAAAATGAATGTTTCTTTGTTTGTCCCGTATGCGTTCCTATACCATTCATCGGATTGCAATGAAACTTCGGTGAGTTGTTGTGCGCACGCCCGCGAAGGTTTCTGAATTAGTGGTGTTTTTTCGATGGGGTCCTTTGGGGGGTTCTTTGGGGTCTTCCACATCTCCTCCTAAACCACTGTACCGATTTCAACCAAACTTGGCACAAATATTTTACGCAAAGGGAGAACCAACATAGGATAGGTGTTTTTTCGATGGGGTCCTTTTGGGGGTTCTTTGGGGTCTTCCACATCTTCTCCTAAACCACTGTACCGATTTCAACCAAACTTGGCACAAATATTTTACGCAAAGGGAGAACCAACATAGGATAGGTGTTTTTTCAATGGGGTCCTTTTGGGGGTTCTTTGGGGTCTTCCACATCTTCTCCTAAACCACTGTACCGATTTCAACCAAACTTGGCACAAATATTTTACGCAAAGGGAGAACCAACATAGGATAGGTGTTTTTTTTGATGGGGTCCTTTTGGGGGTTCTTTGGGGTCTTCCACATCTTCTCCTAAACCACTGGACCGATTTCAACCAAACTTGGCACAAATATTTTACGCAAAGGGAGAACCAACATAGGATAGGTGTTTTTTCGATGGGGTCCTTTGGGGTCTTCCACATCTTCTCCTAAACCACTGGACCGATTTCAACCAAACTTGGCACAAATATTTTACGCAACGGGAGAACCAACATAGGATAGGTGTTTTTTCGATGGGGTCCTTTGGGGTCTTCCACATCTCCTCCTAAACCACTGAACCAACATAGGACAAGTGTTTTTTTCGATACAATCCTTTGGGGGGTCCTTTGGGGTCTTGCACATCTCTTCCTAAACTATTAGACCAATTTCAACCAAACTTGGCACAAATATTTTACGCAACGGGAGAACCAACATAGGACAGGTGTTTTTTCGATACGATCCTCTGGGGGGTCCCCCAAACTATTAGATTTGGTTACTATGGCAACCCAATAGAATAGATTCTGTTATAAATATATTATCGCATTAAACTGAAGACCACGCGAACGAAGTCGTGGGCAACAGCTATTTATTTTTAAGAAACCTACTTTAATTGAACTTTATTAATTAAACTAACATTTTCATTACGTACAACGTGAAACTCCGTAGCGAAGCACGGGTATTCCCCTAGTATATACATAAAAGCGAAATACCACTCACTGATTAATCACGAAATCTCAGAAAGTATAAATGCTACAAACTTGAAATTTGGCAGGTAGATTCCTCATAGGGAGTAGGTATCCGCTAAGAAGGGATTTTTGGAAATTCGACCTTTAAAGGGGGGAAAAAGGGGGGAAATTTTCCTGACTGACTGACATAGAATCAACGTAGAGCAAAAACTACTGAATGGATATCAATGAAACATTGAACATAGCTTCAGCATAGGTCTTAGGTGCTCACTAAGAAACGGTTTTAAAAACTTTCACTCCTAAGGGGCAACCCCCCCCCATTGTATGTATGTATCTATGTATGTATGTATGTTCCACATCTCCTCCTAAACCACTGGACCGATTTCAACCAAACTTGGCCAAATATTTTACGCGACGGGAGAACCAACATAGGAGAGGTGTTTTTTCGATGGGGTCGTTTGGGGGGATCTTTGGGGTCTTTCACATCTCCTCCTAAACCACTGGACCGATTTCAACCAAACTTGGCACAAATATTTTACGCAACGGGAGAACCAACATAGGATAGGTGGTTTCTTCGATGGGGTCCTTTGGGGGGTTCTTTGGGGTCTTCCACATATCCTCCTAAACCACTGGACCGATTTCAACCAAACTTGGCAGAAATATTTTACGCAACGGGAGAACCAACATAGGACAGGTGTTTTTTTCGTTACGATCCTCTGGGGGGTCCTTTGGGTCTTAAAAATCTATTATATCTGGTTACTATGGCAACCCAATAGAATAGATTCTGGTTACCATAGCATCGGTGGAAGTCTCCCGCGTAGGAAGTAGTGCGGGAGTCGTCCGACGGGCCTTCCAGGGAGTCCATCCACGGAACCCAGGGAGTCTTAGGTCGGATCCCACGAAAGGCGTCGGGGCCAGAGTCCACGGTTCGTATAAATAAAAATATAGGTTATGATATCAAAGGTGGTGTATGGAAAGCGGTGAGAAAATACAATGAAAGAGGTCACTTATTCCCTGGAAGATAAAATCTTTGTCGGGCTTTAAATATGACTGTAATACTGACTACAACAATGACAAGATTTTATCTATTGGTGATTTTATACAGTGTAAATGGTGTAATGCTAAAAAGTGGAAAGAGGAAAGTCCTGGGTTATGTTGTAGCAACGGAAAAGTCCACCTTCCTCTCATTAAAGAACTACCAGAACCTCTCCACAGCCTTCTGAGGGAAGACTGTTTCTCTCATGGCCAGTTGTACGTTGCCTGTTCAAGAGTTAGCACTCCTGACAGTCTAGTTATTCTTCACCCAGAAGGAAAAACTAAAAACTTTGTGTACAAAGAAGTTCTTTAATGATCCGAGGATTAGTTCTTCATTACAAGTTCATAAATTGAAGAAAAATCTGAAATGTTTTCATACTCAACACAACTTCATATAACAAAAATGTTTAATGTTTATTTTAAATAAAATATATAACAGGTTTTAATTATTTATTTATAAGAAACCTACTTTAATTGAACTTTATTAATTAAATAAGATTTTCATTATGTACAACGTGAAACTCCGTAGCGAAGCACGGGTATTAAAGGGGTAAAAAAGGGGTTGGAATTTTGTAAGATCAAATTTTGAATTAAGTCACTCAAAGTTTTTGGAAATTTGTCCCCTGAAGGTGAAAAATAGGAGATGATGTTTAAATGGATCGTCGTTTGTAAAGTTACAAACATGAAAATTCATATTAAGGCACTTGATATTAGGCCTATATAAAAAAATCGCATCCAAAGTTTTTCGAAATTTTATTATTTACCTGCTGATGGTAAACATTATATAAAGTTTTTCTATGGCCCGTCATTTTAGTATATAGTTGTAAATAATAAAATAGAAATCTATTTACGAAATTTTATTTAATTAAGTAACTTAAACAGTTAATAAATAAACTTTATGAATTTGAAATAAAATAGCTTCATTCAAATATTTTGGTTAATTCCTGAGGTGATTAAAATTTCATGGGACATAAGCCAGATATTATCCCTACTATATACTCAATAGTATAAATGTGATATGTGAGTGTCATTAGTTATTGTAATAATAATAACAATAGTATTTAAGTAAGTAAGTAATAACATTTTCAATAGTGTCATTTTCTTTGACAACAATGCTTTAGTTAATTGTTCTTGGTTTTCTCAAGATGCCTACATATTTTATTTATGTTTTTATACAAGTTAATTGCAGTTGTGCTCAATTATTTTCAGGTAGGTATCTACATATTTCTTTTGTTTTCTAGCAGTTATGGAATTAATGCAAACAAAGTAGCGAGCAAGAGCTAGAACAATTACAGTTACTATCATGTCAATATTGTAATAACTTTTTGTTCACAGATATAGTATACTTCATAAAAATTATGGGCGAAGAAATTATAACCGCAAACGGGTCAGACATCCTATGCCGAGTAATTACAATACCAGGAGATGGGGCCTGTTTATTTTCGTCTCTGGCTTATTTGGTGCATGGCGACGTGTCAATGGCTGCTCAAATTCGAGCAGACATTGTACGACATGTATCGAACGAATGGCAGAGATTCAAATATTTCAGTATGGATCATCATGGAGCTGCTTACGGTACTAAGAGGCTGTACATTGCAGAAATGTCTAGACCGTATACCTATGGGACTACATGCGAACTCAAAGCTGCTGGAGAAATATTTCCGTTTGAGTTTCAACTGTTCCAAGACGGTATACTTATTGCAACATTTCGAGAGGCAGAACAGGAGATAAAAAGAATCCGATTCTCAGGATCTTTTAGCGGAGGACATTTTGATGCTTTGATTCCGTTGGTTGAAACGACAAATACAGATGAGAACGATAATTTCCAGCATACACCGACCATCTCTGAGACAATAAATAGTGAACTAGATTCATCCTCTTCTGCTATTGAGTCGCAACTCACCACTAAAAGAGGAAAAAAGCGTCGAAAAAGGTTCACGGACGTGATTAGAAAAAAACAAGTAAAGGAAGCTGTTCAAAAACACACAAAAAATAATCCCAAAAGCCATAGAGTTGCTGTTAAGAAATACACTAAAAATCATCCCGAGGTCAATAGAAAGGCTGTCAAAAAATATTCAACTGATAATCCCCATGTTAATCAGATCCTGAGTTAGATCCAGCCCTTCATGAGATTGTTAAGACAACCTCATGGCCCATGTGGAACTCTTAACAGGAACTCGCCGTGCATGGTGAATGGTGCATGCTCAAAGAAATACCCACTACCTCTCTTAAAGGAGACACAAACAGGAGGTGACGGCTATCCTGAGTATCGTAGGAGGTCTGTGGCAGACGGTGGGTTAACTGCCAAAGTTGGTGGACTTGATCTTGAGAATCGTTGGGTAATGCCTTATAGTCCCGTTCTGTCTCGCATCTTCTCGGCCCATATAAACGTTGAACTATGCAATTCTGTAAAATCAATAAAATACATCTGCAAGTACGTATACAAAGGTTCTGACCAAGCTACTTTTAAAGTTGGAGATCTAGATGAAGTGACCAGGTACGAGACAGGACATTACATAAGTAGCTCTGAGGCGGCTTGGCGTATTTTCTGCTTCTCTATACATGAAAGGTACCCTCCTATTGTGCAGCTGGCAGTGCACCTTGAAAATGGCCAAAGAGTTTATTTCACAGAAAGCAATGTTGTTGATAAAATAATTAATCCTTCAAATACCACTCTTCTCAGCTTTTTCGAGCTGTGCCAAGTCGATGCTTTCGCAAGGACGCGTTTGTATTGTGAGGTTCCGGCTTAGTACATTTGGAAAAACCAAAAATTTCATCGCAGGAAGCAAGGGCAACCTGTGACAGGTTATCCAGGTGTGAAGAAAGATAAAGTATTAGGTCGAGTTTACACTGTACATCCTAACAACTCCGAGTGCTACTACCTACGTCTGCTCTTGCACGAAGTTCGCGGCCCCACGTCCTTCACTACTCTTAAAACTGTTGCAGGAATTGTTCATCCGACGTTTCATTTTGCATGCAAATCGCTTGGCGATGATGCGAACTGGGACCACTTTGGAGGAAGCCTCATTGTTTCACTCTCCTAATAGAATGTGTGACCTATTTGCCGTAATATTGGTTTTCTGTCAAGTTGGTGATCCAGAGAATCTGTGGAAGAAACACCGTAGTAGTCTTGCAGAGGACATTAAGAGGCAAATTGAGAGAGAGCGCGGTAACGTACAACTGGTACAAGACTGTGTTTTTAACCGATGTCTCATTCTTATTGAGGATATTGTGATATCTATGTCAGGAAAAACACTCACACAATTTGGACTACCGTCACCTTCACAAGAGCAGGAACCTGTTGTCAGCAACCGAATATACCATAGTGAAATATCTTATGACACCGTTCATCTCAACAAAGAAGTGGCAGCAAATCTTCCGAAATTAAATGACGACCAGAAGAAAGTCTACGAAGATATAATGAACAGTGTTACTACTGAATCTGGCAAGTTGTTTTTTCTGGATGCCCCAGGTGGAACTGGCAAAACGTTTTTAATTAATTTGTTGTTGGCTACTATTAGAAGTCGGAGAAATGTTGCCATTGCAGTAGCTTCCTCAGGAATTGCAGCTACTTTAATCGATGGAGGCAAAACTGCTCACTCTGCTTTCAGATTACCTTTGAATCTAAATTATTCCGAAACTCCATTGTGTAATATATCTAAACAGAGTGACATGGCGGAAGTGCTTCGAAAAGCCAAAATTATAGTTTGGGACGAGTGCACAATGGCTCACAAAAAATATATTGAGGCTTTAGGTAGAACGCTCCAAGACATTCGAAGTAGCAACCGATTGATGGGTGGAGTAACAATTTTGTTAGCAGGTGACTTCAGACAAACATTGCCTGTTGTACCGCGAGGGACACGTGCAGACGAAGTGAAAGCCTGCTTAAAGTCGTCATTTCTATGGCCGAAAGTTAATATTCTGACATTGAGAGTCAATATACGCGTCCAACATGATTCAAGGGCAAAACAGTTCTCTAAATTGTTGTTCGATATAGGTAATGGACATGTTTCGGAGGAGGAAGGTAAAATAAACATTCCTAATAATTGGGGCGATGTCGTGGTAGATCTGAACAGTTTAACTGATAGAATTTACCCTAACGTTCACCAAACTGAAGAAAATTGTGCATCATGGCTGCGAGAAAGAGCAATCTTACTGCAAGAAACGATGACGCCAACAGCATCAACAACATTTTACTTAAAAAGTTGCTCACTGCTGAGGTAAAATATGAATCCGTGGACACTGTACTGCAGGTCGATGATGCTGTAAATTATCCCGTAGAGTTCCTTAACACCCTCCACCCACCAGGAATACCGCCTCACATATTGTACCTCAAAGTTGGCGCTCCAATTATTTTATTGCGCAATCTCAACCCTCCGAAACTATGCAACGGCACTAGGCTACAGGTGAAGGCTTTACATAAACACGTAATCGAAGCCACCATTTTTACTGGTATTTATCAAGGAGAAACGGTTTTCATTCCGCGAATTCCTTTGATACCTTCGGATTACCAGTTTGAATTTAAACGTTTGCAATATCCAGTTAAGTTATGTTACGCAATGACAATTAATAAAGCGCAAGGTCAAACATTGAAAATAGTTGGTGTTGATCTCAGGAATGATTGTTTTTCACATGGCCAGTTATATGTGGCGTGTTCCAGGGTTACCTCACCTAACAGCTTAGTTATGCTCCAGCCAGAAAAAAAAACAAAAATATTGTTTACATGGAAGTTTTAAAATAAAATAAAATAATTAGTCATTATTTAATACACAAATAACGAACCTCGCGCGTTGTTGAGGTAACTATATTCACTGGCTGTGGTTCTGGAGAAACAGTTTTCATACCTCGCATTCCTTTGATCCCGTCAGACTACCATTTTCAGTTTAAAAGACTACAATTTCCCATCAAAGTCTGTTTTGCAATGACAATCAACAAAGCTCAAGGACAGTCTTTGAAAATGGCTGGCGTAGATCTGAGGGAAGACTGTTTCTCTCATGGCCAGTTGTACGTTGCCTGTTCAAGAGTTAGCACTCCTGACAGTCTGGTTATTCTTCAGCCAGAAGGAAAAACTAAAAACTTTGTGTACAAAGAAGTTCTTTAAGGATCCGATGATTAGTTCTTCATTACAAGTTCATAAATTGAAGGAAAATCTGAAATGTTTTCATACTCAACACAACTTCATATAACAAAAATATTTAATGTTTATTTTAAATAAAATACATAAGAGGTTTTAATTATTTATTTATAAGAAACCTACTTTAATTGAACTTTATTAATTAAATAAGATATTCTTTACGTACAACGTGAAACTCTGTAGCGAAGCACGGGTATTTTGCTAGTATGTATATATATATATATATATATATATATATATATTTAGAAATAATGAACAAGCCTCATATGCAGGCTTGAATGGATTTGCAGTTAACAAAGGATTGAAATGTAAATGTTATTTATACTTACCTTTAAATCTCAGTGAAACTATGTTTGATGTCCTCCCCATGAAGTCTCACTCCTGGTTGCTTGTATGAATCAGTGAACACAAGCACATATCATGGTTGAGCATATTTTCTGCTTTTAACAGGTTTTGTATTTTGTTTGTGTATTTAACAAGTTTTCCTACTCAGTTGCAGCGCCGGATTAAGCCAGCGCAGGGCCTGTAGCAAATGTTGCGCGGGGCCCTTAGTTTGATGTTAGGCAGGGGCGCACCCAGAATTATTTCTTAGGGGGGTCCGAAACCCATAAAAAATTGATATATATATATATATAGTCACTTTTTGCTACAGTCCATTTCTTGATGTATATAATACACTTAATATTTATAATTAAATTTACCTCAAGATGTTATTTTTATCCTTTATTGGAACATGTTTCGGGTACTATCTTGTACCCATCCTCAGCCTTCCGGTTTTTTTGTCTGGTGAAGTACATATGTGTTGTTGGTTGACTATTATTATTGTGGCTTCCTGTTGGCTTCTGGTATTTCAAATTGGTTTTATTGTGTGTGATTGTGGTGTATGTGTTAGTTTTTTGTGTATTTTCAATGTTGAGTGCTTTGAATATTGTGTCATGTTTTGTATTGATTTGTATTTGTTAAGGTATTAGTTTGTTTTCTGTTTTATGTTTGTATATTTGTAAATTTTCCCAAATGTTCATTATGGTGCCTTTGTGTGGTATATGTTTTATTAGTGTTACATTGGTTATGTCTGGGAATTCATGTCCTGTGTTTATTGCATGTGTGGCTAAATTGGATTTATATATTTCTGGTTTTTTGTATGCATTTAGGTGTTCAAAATAACGTTTTTCCAGCTGTTTTTTTGTTTGTCCTATGTAACATTTATTGCAATCTTGGCATTCAATTTTGTATATGCCGTTAGTTGTTGTATTATCTTTGTTGTGTGAGCTATTTAGATTTTGTAATTTATTTTTATTAGTTTTGTATGCTATTTTTATATCTGTGTTTTTAAATAGTTTTGTTAGTTTTGTCATTTTATTATTTATGTATGTGAATGTTGCCCATTTTTTGTTGTTGTTATTATTTATGTGTTGTTCAGTTTGATTTATTCTTAATTGTTCAGTTTTTATTTTATATTTGATTTTATTTTCTATTTTGATCACAGTATTTTTATTGTATCCATTTTCATAACCAATTTGGTATATTATATTTCTTTCTTTGTCAGTTTCTTGTTTGTTTAGGGGAATTTTGTACATTCTTTTAAATAGCGAATAAAATGCTGCCATTTTATGTTGTGGTGGGTGGTCAGAATGGTTAGGTATAATGATGTTAGTGGAAGTTGGTTTTCTATATATTGCATATTGTATGTGGTTGTTGTATCTTGTGATGGTTATGTCTAAATAGTTGATTTTGTTATGTTTTTCTTTTTCTTCTGTGAATTGTATTTTGGGATGTATGTTATTGATTTGTTTCAGTATGTTCTCTGCATTTGTGTTTTTGTTATTTGATACATATAGCCCATCATCTACATATCTTATCCATATGCCATTTGGGTCATGTGATTTTATGATATTTTGTATTTTGGTGTCTGTGTGTTGTAGGAATATTTCTGCTATTATGCTTGATAATGGTGATCCCATTGCTAAACCTTCTTTCTGTTGATAAATTTTGCTATTAAATTCAAAGTAATTTTGTTTTAGTATTAGTTGGAGCTATTTTTTATTTCGGTTATATATTGTTTGTTTTCATTTTGTTCTTTAAGTTTGTTTATTATTATGTCAATTGTTTCTTCTACTGGGATGTTGGTGTACATGTTTGTTATGTCATATGATGTGAAAATGTATTTTCATTTATATTTATTATTTTTAGTTTGTCTATTAATTCGTATGTATTTTTTATGTTATGATGGTTATTTGTTACATGGCTATTTTTTAGTTTTTGTGCTATTATTTTTGCTATTTTGTATGTAGGAGCTTTTTTGAAATTGATTAATGGACGTATTGGGTTGTTTAATTTGTGTATTTTTATTAGGCTATTCATTTTAGGTGGTTCTCCAATTTAGCCACACATGCAATAAACACAGGACATGAATTCCCAGACATAACCAATGTAACACTAATAAAACATATACCACACAAAGGCACCATAATGAACATTTGGGAAAATTTACAAATATACAAGCATAAAACAGAAAACAAACTAATACCTGAACAAATACAAATCAATACAAAACATGACACAATATTCAAAGCACTCAACATTGAAAATACACAAAAAACTAACACATACACCACAATCACACACAATAAAACCAATTTGAAATACCAGAAGCCAACAGGAAGCCACAATAATAATAGTCAACCAACAACACATATGTACTTCACCAGACAAAAAAACCGGAAGGCTGAGGATGGGTACAAGATAGTACCCGAAACATGTTCCAATAAAGGATAAAAATAACATCTTGAGGTAAATTTAATTATAAATATTAAGGGTATTATATACATCAAGAAACGGACTGTAGCAAAAAGTGACTAAATTAATAGAACCATACAAGGTAAATAAGCCTACAGTAGAAAAAAAACGAAAAGTGAGGTTATAAAACAAATGCAAAAACAAAAGTGTATAGTGAAAAAAATAGTGAAGTGAACATCAAATTAAGTGAAATCAACTACCAAATAACGGAAAATAAATATAAAACAAATTACCTCTCGCACAAATATACATTAACATGTACACAAACAACATAACCACAATTCCATACAACCACATTACCAAATTATTAAACAAATTTCAAACACGAAAAAACAACTAATGAACACAAACATGAACATATACTTCAATAGACAATGCCAAAAACGTAAATTAACACCTAAATACATCAACATAAACACAAACAACAAAAATATGACTGCACAAAAAACTATAAAACAAGCACAAAGGCTATGGATACAAAACGAAATTAATCAATTATACAGTAAGAAAAATAGCATAACACTAGACATATACAAACTACACTTAGAGCTAATAAGTTTATTACATCCAATCACTTGGAATAATAAATACAATAACATAGAAAATAAAATAAGATTTGAAAAAAACAAAAAGACTTATACAATCAACAAAAAACTTAACACATTAAAACAACAAAACAAAAATCAAGAACAAAAAAACAAAAATAAACACACATTTTACCCTCGAACCATTAACCTTAGCAATACAGAATTTAACAAAAAAGAAACAGAATATTTAAACAATATGTCAAAAACTAACATAACTCAAAATACAAACAAAAATCTAGAAAATTTAATAGTAGAAACAGAATTTGCCATTAACCTAATAAAAGACAATATACAAGAAGAAAAAAGAACAGAAGCAACACATATAATTAAAAAAATAATCACTAGCGAAATGAAAAACAAAGATAAACAAAAGAAAAACAATAAAACAATAAAAGAAATTAAAAATAAAGTAAAGAACAATAATTTAATAATAACTAAAGCATACAGAAGTCAAGCAACAGTAATAATTGATAAAGCAGACTACATAAAAAAAACCGAAGACTTCATCAACAATAATAAATGCGTACAACTAAGTAAAAACCCAACAGAAAACTATCTTAAACAAACAATAAAACTAATAAAAACAACTAAAAACATATTCAACAATAAAAACACAGACATATATATAAATAATAATCCAGAACCACCTAAAATGAATAGCCTAATAAAAATACACAAATTAAACAACCCAATACGTCCATTAATCAATTTCAAAAAAGCTCCTACATACAAAATATCAAAAATAATAGCACAAAAACTAAAAAATAGCCATCTAACAAATAACCATCATAACATAAAAAATACATACGAATTAATAGACAAACTAAAAATAATAAATATAAATGAAAATACATTTTTCACATCATATGACATAACAAACATGTACACCAACATCCCAGTAGAAGAAACAATTGACATAATAATAAACAAACTTAAAGAACAAAATGAAAACAAACAATATATAACCGAAATAAAAAATAGCTCCAACTAATACTAAAACAAAATTACTTTGAATTTAATAGCAAAATTTATCAACAGAAAGAAGGTTTAGCAATGGGATCACCATTATCAAGCATAATAGCAGAAATATTCCTACAACACATAGACACCAAAATACAAAATATCATAAAATCACATGACCCAAATGGCATATGGATAAGATATGTAGATGATGGGCTATATGTATCAAATAATAAAAACACAAATGCAGAGAACATACTGAAACAAATCGATAACATACATCCCAAAATACAGTTCACAGAAGAAAAAGAAAAACATAACAAAATCAACTGTTTAGACATAACCATCACAAGATACAACAACCACATACAATATGCAATATATAGAAAACCAACTTCCACTAACATCATTATACCTAACCATTCTGACCACCCACCACAACATAAAATGGCAGCATTTTATTCGCTATTTAACAGAATGTACAAAATTCCCCTAAACAAACAAGAAACTGACAAAGAAAGAAATATAATATACCAAATTGGTTATGAAAATGGATACAATAAAAATACTGTGATCAAAATAGAAAATAAAATCAAATATAAAATAAAAACTGAACAATTAAGAATAAATCAAACTGAACAACACATAAATAATAACAACAACAAAAAATGGGCAACATTCACATACATAAATAATAAAATGACAAAACTAACAAAACTATTTAAAAACACAGATATAAAAATAGCATACAAAACTAATAAAAATAAATTACAAAATCTAAATAGCTCACACAACAAAGATAATACAACAACTAACGGCATATACAAAATTGAATGCCAAGATTGCAATAAATGTTACATAGGACAAACAAAAAAACAGCTGAAAAAACGTTATTTTGAACACCTAAATGCGTACAAAAAACCAGAAATATATAAATCCAATTTAGCCACACATGCAATAAACACAGGACATGAATTCCCAGACATAACCAATGTAACACTAATAAAACATATACCACACAAAGGCACCATAATGAACATTTGGGAAAATCTACAAATATACAAACATAAAACAGAAAACAAACTAATACCTGAACAAATACAAATCAGTACAAAACATGACACAATATTCAAAGCACTCAACATTGAAAATACACAAAAAACTAACACATACACCACAATCACACACAATAAAACCAATTTGAAATACCAGAAGCCAACAGGAAGCCACAGTAATAATAGTTAACCAACAACACATATGTACTTCACCAGACAAAAAAACCGGAAGGCTGAGGATGGGTACAAGATAGTACCCGAAACATGTTCCAATAAAGGATAAAAATAACATCTTGAGGTAAATTTAATTATAAATATTAAGTGTAATATATATATACATTACATACATACATACATACAGACAGACACACATATATATATTATATATATAATTTTCTTTCTCCAGGGGGGTTTGGTCAAAAATTTTGATAGCTAAAAATTAGGAAGAGTATACATTTTGAACGTACAATTTTAAATAAAGAAAGTTTTGATTTATCAAATCATGAAAAAAATATCAAAAATTATGAATACAAGACTTTTGAATTTCCAAACAGACAGAAAGGGGCAACCTTGCAAAATTACTGACCACCAAACAAGCAAAAAGACAAAATAAATGACAAAATGTATAAGTAGAAGCACCTAAAAAATTACAAAAATATATATATGATTTTCTTTTTCCAGGAGAGGGGTCCAGACCCGTTGGACCCCCCCCTGGGTGCGCCAATGGATTTAGGATGTAAAATAAAACACCACTTTTACAAACAAACTTTTCTCGATTTAATGTGTGCAAATTTATAGATAATACTAGACAAATCAATTTCTCTAAGTAAATCACATTCAGTGTTTGTTAAGGTGAGATTATTTAGACGATCTTGTCCCATCGTGTTCCTTAACTCATTTTTTATATGTTTTAATTTCGAAAAAGAACGTTCTCTGCTGCAGTTAGTAATCATTAAAGACAAGTAAATGTGTAAGAGTATTTCCACATTGGGGAAACACGACTCTAATTTATTTTCCATTATAAGTCTATAAAATTGTAGTTCCAGAGCCTTATGTTTTTTGTTGTCAATAGCAGCAGCCACTTCTCTTTTAAGTAGTTCCGTGAACTGCACAAGTTCATCGCCTAGGCTTTCTTCCAAATCGTCTTGGTAAGCACTGACGATATTTAGAGTTCTCTTCAAGATCTCTTCTGCTGTAAGAGATTTTAACTGCCGAAGTATTCCAAATACACCAGTCACTTGATGGTACGCTTCCATGCGTTTAGCTAAGGCAGACAGTATATTATCAATTATCACAATAAACACCTGATTTTCAAATTTTTGTTTAGGCGTTTGATTTTCTACAACTTGATCGAGCGTAGTACAGCCACTGAAATAGTCATACTTAGTGTTTCGCTTGCGTTGTCTCGAAGTTTGTTGCTGATATTCTTCACAGCCAGTCAGGATTTTGGCTTTTGCCTCAATATCTGAAAATGTAGACCGCATTGCTTGAACGTACCCGTGTAACGATTCATAAAGGGCATATCCCGTGTTAAGGTCTTGATTAGGTGACTTCAACGAAGCGCTAGTCGCTTGCAAGCGTTCTAGCATTTCATTCCACAAAATAGTCATTACTCCCGTTTCCAGCTTATTCATCTTCGAAACTTGTCCGTACGCCTGATTTCGACACTCTACCTTTTGATCCATATTAGATATCCAAAACTTCTTTGATAGTGGTAAAACCGCATAAAAGTGCCTTCGTCGCATCAGCTCAGGCAGACCACCTGGTGTCCGACAGTCTTTTCAAAATCGGGAGTTTTGAACCTTCATCTTTCAGTGCTTTCGTAAGAAGGCCCCATCAATAGGTAGAAGCGGAAAAAAATGTATAGAGGTTTTCAACAAAATCGAAGAAAATGGATGCTTCCATACAACATTCTGCAGCACATTTGGCAACCAAATTCAATGAATGTGCAAAGCAGGGAATGTATTCTGCGTTCTTATTTATCTCCTTAATTCGTGCTTGTAAGCCGCGGTACCTTCCACCCATGTTGCTGGCATTGTCATAGCTTTGACCACGACAGTCTTTGATATCAATGTCATTCTCCTTTAAAAAATCAAGTAAACTTTGGGCGAGTTTTTCAGCAATGTGACTGTGACCTTCCATATCCAAGAACTATACAAATCTTTCTACTGGTCCAGATGGCAATACATAGCGCACTATCAGATTGAGTTGGTCCACATGCGAAATGTCTGGAGTAGAGTCCAATGATACTGAATAGTATTGAATTTCTTAATTTCGCAAATAATATGATCCAGTATGCTTGATGCAATTCATTCATTCATTATTCCTGCATCTCCTAAGTGGAGCATAGGGCATCAATGAACTTCTGCCCTTGATGCAATTAGGTGGATAAATTCCTCGCCTGTTGTTTTTGATAAGTATGATGTATGTCCCTTTCCTTTATTTGCATAAGTATTTATATGCTGAGCCATATTTGGCTATTAATTCCAATAAACCTAAGTAATTTCCATTATGAGGTGAACCAACACTTTCATCACTACCCCGAAATGCAAGACCTCGTTCTGCTAAAAATTTAATAACTTCAATAATTCGCTCTAAAAGTGTCCGCCAATACTTTTGTTCAGTCTCAATATGGCTTACAAGTTGAGAATCGACACGCACACCCTTGTTTTTGCAAACTAACAGCGAAATTATCGCTTGTCTATGTGAGGTGCTTACTTCATGTCTTTTCAACAAATTATTCGCGTTTTTCCAGTCGTCGAATCCTTCTTTTGTAAACCGTGACGAACAGTCTGAATCCATAACTTTGCAAGCAAAACAGAAAAGTCGTCCTTTAGTTTCTGAATAACACAACCAATCTCTTACGTGAGTTTTATTTGTTGGTTTATGTGTATATGTGAAAAACGACTTCTGACAGAATCGTGGTTTATTTTCTTTATCGTATGTTTTTTTTTTAAGACAAGAAATCACTGTTCATATGTTGCACTTCGCTACTTCCTTTCGCAATCCAATAATCTCGATTGAAGTTGCTCGGCTATTCACCAATATCGTTGGAGTACATTTTACTTTCCTTTTGTTTTTGGCTTATAGAAGATGTTGTTACATCTGAAGCATGTGCTATGCTTTCGACCTCTCTTTGGTTTAAAGACGATATGACTAGATCGAGAGGACTTGCTGTGCATTCGACTTCAGTTTGACTTGTGGAAAATGTGGCTAAATCGTGAGGAGTTCCAGATCTTAATGGTAACGATGATTCTTCTACAGGGCTGCCATCCACTACACAATGAGACGCGACGTCTATATTTTCTGCTTCAATTTCTTTGGATTCAACACCATCACTCTGAATATTACAAAATTCAGACAGCTTACGTGTCTTTGATATAACAGCTTGGTTCTTTATTTCCTTTTCATATTTTGCTTTATGGTTTGTACTACCAGAAGCGTAATGTCGACCCGTATCTCTGGCTCTGCTGCTCATGTTGACTATCTCGATCTGGATAGAAGGGAAAATGAATTACAAAATAAAATGTAATCCTACTAATAAAAAATAACAAAAAAAATTAAAAACAAGCTCATGAATAAATAAAATTTATTGAATGTCAATATTTCTTACTGTGTAATATTTAAATGAATTGAAGTTCTAGCTGAATACACGGAGAAAAAAGAAACGGCATATTTTTCTATACATACAGTAAAATTTCCTATAATTTTTTTGTAAGTGCAAACTATTATTGACGTTATCATAATTTTCCCTACACTGTATTCGAATTTTACTTCCATATTTCCTTAAGGAATGGAAGTATGGTGATGGCAAAAAAAATCGTGTTCGAGATTATTGCAGATTCTGATTCTACTACACTCAAAACATGAAAAAAAGTCGTTTTCCGAAAAGTGTCTGTGTGTCTGTAGATTTTTTTTCTATGGCAAACGATAACTGCCGTAAATTCAAACAGAATCAAATAATTTTTTGCATACAGCCCTGATTTGTAGAGGACTCGCGACCTATTGTTTTTGGTGAAGATCGGTTGAGGGAAAGGGGTAGTTTACCAGCAACGGTTTTTTTTTATCAAGGGAAATTTTTTTTTTTTGGCAAACGATAACAGCCGCAAATTCAAACAGAATCAAATAATGTTTAGTATACAGCCCTGAATTGTAGAGTTCTCAAGACCTTTTGTTTTTGGTGAAGATCGGTTAAGGGAAAGGGGTAGTTTACTTGTAACGTTTTATGTTTTAACAAGGGTATTTCCTATGGCAAACGATAACAGCCGCAAATTCAAACAGAATCAAAAGATTATTTGCATACAGCCCTAAATTGTAGAGTTCTCAAGACCTATTGTTTTTGGTGAAGATCGGTTAAGGGAAAGGGGTAGTTTACCTACAACGTTTTTTTAACAAGGGTATTTTCTATGGCAAACGATAACAGCCGCAAATTCAAACAGAATCAAATAATTTTCTGCATACAGCCCTGATTTGTAGAGTACTCAAGACCTATTCTTTTTGGTGAAGATCAGTTGAGGGGAAGGGGTAGTTTACCAGCAACGTTTTTTATCAAGCGTATTTTCTATGGCAAACGATAACTGCCGCAAATTCAAACAGAATCAAATAATTTTTTGCATACAGCCCTGATTTGTTGAGTACTCGCGATCTATTGTTTTTGGTGAAGATCGGTTGAGGGGAAGGGGTAGTTTACCTGCACGGTTTTTTTTATCAAGGGAAATTTTTTTTTTGGCAAACGATAACAGCCGCAAATTCAAACAGACTTAAATAATGTTTCGTATACAGCCCTGAATTGTAGAGTTCTCAAGACCTTTTGTTTTTGGTGAAGATCGGTTAAGGGAAAGGGGTAGTTTACTTGTAACGTTTTATGTTTTAACAAGGGTATTTCCTATGGCAAACGATAACAGCCGCAAATTCAAACAGAATCAAAAGATTATTAGCATACAGCCCTAAATTGTAGAGTTATCAAGACCTATTGTTTTTGGTGAAGATCGGTTAAGGGAAAGGGGTAGTTTACCTACAACGTTTTTTTAACAAGGGTATTTTCTATGGCAAACGATAACAGCCGCAAATTCAAACAGAATCAAATAATTTTCTGCATACAGCCCTGATTTGTAGAGTACTCAAGACCTATTGTTTGTGGTGAAGATCAGTTGAGGGGATGGGGTAGTTTACTGGCAACGTTTTTTATAAAGCGTATTTTCTATGGCAAACGATAACTGCCGCAAATTCAAACAGAATCAAATAATTTTTTGCATACAGCCCTGATTTGTAGAGTACTCGCGACCTATTGTTTTTGGTGAAGATCGGTTGAGGGGAAGGGGTAGTTTACCTGCACGGTTTTTTTTATCAAGGGAAATTTTTTTTTTTTGGCAAACGATAACAGCCGCAAATTCAAACAGACTTAAATAATGTTTCGTATACAGCCCTAAATTGTAGAGTTCTGAAGACCTATTGTTTTTGGTGAAGATCGGTTGAGGGAAAGGGGTAGTTTACTTGCAACGTTTTTTTAACAAGGGTATTTTCTATGGCAAACGATAACAGCCGCAAATTCAAACAGAATCAAATAATGTTTTGCATACAGCCCTGATTTGTAGAGTACTCAAGACCTATTGTTTTTGGTGAAGATCGGTTAAGGGGAAGGGGTAGTTTACCTGCACCGTTTTTTTATCAAGCGTATTTTCTATGGCAAATGATAACAGCCGCAAATTCAGACAGAATCAAATAATTTTTTGCATACATCCCTGAATTGTAGAGGTCTCAAGGTCGTTCCATTTTGGTGAAGATCGGTTAAGGGGAAGGAGTAGTTTACCAGCAACCTTTTACGTTTTAACAAGAGTAAAGTACTTGCAAATTTATTTAAACTTTTTGAAACAATGGTAATTGTTAAAAATAAAATAATTTTGTTGCCAGGCAATAAAATTAAAATTTTTTAATTTTAATGTAATATAATATTTTTCATTTAATACGGCAATAAAAAGGCAGGTAAGACACAAACACACAATTCACGTTATTTCTGGCCTCACTCATGTGTATTTTCTTACGTTTGCACGCTTTTTAAATGGAAAGTGCCGAAACCCACACCAACATAACGCGTGCAAGCCGAAAAAATGGACATCAATTTGCTTACTGGCGAAGCTAGTAGTTAATGAATGGGTAGGCAAAAATCTTATCTTAAATTTTTTTTAAGGAATCACTAAAAGGACGGTGGGTCAAATCGGACGCTGAGGTAGAGTTTGCTGTAACCGAATGGTTCCACAAACAGCCGTAAGAATTTTACTAGCAGGGAATCTACAGGTTAGCGCAACAGTGGAACTCATGTCTTAATGTTATTGGAGACTTCTTTTAAAATCGTTGAATAAAAATTGCTTTACAGCTCTATACGTGTGTCTATTGAACAATCCTTGTATTAGTCATACACGATAATACAACTGATTAAACTTCAAATTTTTAAACTTGGTTAGTTTCTATATATATGTTTAATGTTACAAATAATTCAAATAACAATCTTGATCATCTGTTAGTTCAGCGGAATAACAGTGACACTTTTAATAACCGCATAAAATAAACACTTAGAAACAACACAGGCGCTTTAACTTAACTGTTTGGACCACAGAAGTGAGGCATGCCTCAACGCTCTATGTGTACAGCGCGGGACAATCCCCCCTCCCTACACTTCCCTATCACACCACTACATTGCTTACATACGATGTATACAAAAAACGCTGAGGCAAGTTCAGGTTGCCTCATTCGCTTTAAACTAACTATGCCGAATCTCACCTGTCACCATCTAGCGGTCGCTCAATAAAGCACGTTTCGGTTTAATAAATTTGACAGTCACAGTAACAATGTATAATCTTTACGTTATGTAGTTCATACGTATTTATAATTTTTATTCTACAGAATTTGTTAGGGTAGGCATTGCCTCAATTGCCTCCATGTAACTTCGCCACTGATATATATGTGTACAACGTTATCGGCAACAAAGAAGTAGTTTTTGTTAAAATTCCTTCCCGGGATATTTGGCCGTAGTCCAATGTTTTCTACAAAACCAGACATTTCGGCAATGCCATCGACTTCCATCATCAGTGAAAATCGAGTGCGATAACGTGAGGTGGTATACGTTAGTGACCACAGTACTGTGGTTAAGGCTGAAGCAGTAAGTAGAAAGAAGTAGTTTCTATGGTAATATTTCATTTCGAAAATGATTTTAAATATAAATCTTAGAATATGGAAGTCATGTATGGTTCTCCATACCGATATTTTTTATTGGAAAGATTATATTTTAATGGAATATTTAATTGAAAAGAATGGAATTTTTTCTATAACTGTGTTTGCATATTCTTTGTGTTTGGCTTATAAGAAGTGCTATTTCTTATTCGTGTATAGGAATTTTTCCTTCCGTAGTATCATGAAAATTCCTTTAAATTTATTGGACTTTTTACTAACACACACATATATAGAAAAGAAAAGAAAAAAATTTTTAAACTTGCTTTTACTAAATTTTAAAAACAAGGCGTGCGCACTTTCTGTGGTTGTACGCATGATTGTATGTAAGTGCGCACGCCTTGCTTTTAAAAATTTAGTAAAAGCAAGTTTAAAAATTGTTTATTTTATTTTTTTTATTTTATACTTTTAGTCATACTTTAATTAAATTATTATCATACATTGCATAAATCCGCACCCCCAATTTCCACCCCTTTTGGGGGATGTTCGCAAAACGGCTGTCGGATTTGTCATCTGCGACCCCAAAAACCCCCGCATAGCCGTTTTGCAGATTTTTCAATTTTCACCCCTGGACCCTTAATTGCAACCCTTAATATACCCCCTACGGGGGGATATTTGCAAAAGTAACGGTGGAATATTGTATTGTCATCCGACCTTAGTAACTGTGCAAAATTTCATCAATAGGTTATGTCAGGAAGTGTGTTAAATGAAGGATGCTAGATTTGAAGACAAACAAACTTAAGACAAACAAACTTCATTGTAAGTTAAAGAAAAGCAAGTAAAAATATATACAAACTAACACATATACAACCCCTACACACTCCGTTACTTTTCCCTTTCGCCCTTGGCCCCCCTTTCATTGTTTTACCCTTTTTTTGCTTTTTCAAAACATCTTTTTATTTATTTTATACTTATTTATTGTTTCCTATTAACGATTTATTTTTTCTCGAATTTTACTAATGTAAATAAATTGTATGAGTTAACAAATATTGGAATTATATAAAAAGTTACAAGATTAGAATCTTTCTAGAATAAAAAACTTTTTAACTAACTGATATTTTAATTAGTAAAATAAACATGTTAAATATCAACAAATTAAATAATAAGTAGAGATAAAATAAATGCTTCATATAAAACAATATGTGAAGGTAGTCTTTACCTTTTAGGTGTCTGCAAAGTTACTTCAATTATTTTACAAAATATTCGTACTGATTTAGCTCAACGTAATAACAGTAAAATAGCTCAACCAGTTAAACAGTAGGCCTATACAATTTTTTCAATAATAGGTCATTGCAATTGCAATACTACAACTCGATATGAAATGAAAACATTCCTACTAGTTTTGAGGTTACGTTACGACCAGGGTTGGTTTCACATGGTGCTATGCTCACGGTCTATGATTGTTTGATAACTAGAGACACCTAGGGTGCAAAGTGCATAGCACAAAATTACCTTGCAGTAGAGCGCGAATTCAAATTGTAAATATACTAAATATAAAAAAATAAAAGAATTCAAATGCTTTTAATGCGATTAATATAATTTTCTAATCTTCATAAATGAATGAAGTATTTCTAATGTATTTATTTCGCCTTTTGTATAAATTAACTCTTTAATGCTCAAATGCACAATTTTTAGAGAGTATATTTAAATGCTTGCCATTTAGTCAACACATGAGCAATTTAAGAATAATTTCATTTAACTTATAGGAGTTTTGTGGTGCGGTTTTCAGATTCTGATATAAAAAAATCTCTAAAACCGTCATTCAGATACTTTTTTCGATTTTTCACAAAATTTGCTTTTTATCGTTTAAGCGTTTATGCGTCTTGCAAGTATGGCGAAGGCGAGTGTGGTGCGCCTTCGGCGCGTATGGTGCTTAATAAGAATTCTGATTTTTATTTTGTCCGGGCGCGGGGCCCCCAGAAGCGTGGGGCCCGTAGCATTTGCTACTCCTGGTATATGGTTAATCCGGCACTGCTCAGTTGTGTGCCTTTAATACGTTTAGTGTTAGTAATCAGTTAACATGTGTGATACATAATTAAACAGTGATCAAAACAAATGACGAAACCTGGAGATCAGTTTAAAAATATTTTAAAAACTAAGCATACATATTTGTGTCTCTTTATGTTTTTGTGATAAAAAAATGAAACAACATGCTACAACTAAAATAACAGTTACTTTGAAATATTAGGCAGCCATGGTTAATTAATCAGTTTCAAATTAAACTGTCAAACTGAAATATACCAGTCTAAGGCAAGGCGCAAATTGAGACACGTATAGCACGTGTGAGGTGGCCTGACACGAGGGACACGACACGTGCGTGCCACACGTGCTGCGTGGGGATCCGCAAATTGAGGCGCAGTTGAAATCAAGACACCCCACGTATCGGTTGTGCGGTGATCTAAATATTTTAAGGTGCAGTTTGTGGGATCTCGCAACCAATCCAATATTTGAAAATGTCGGATGCAAGAACCAAACATTTATTATTGTTAAACTTGAATTCTGAATCAGAATCCGATGATGCTGAAGAAGATATTTTGTTCTCTTTCTTATTAAAAAAAAAAAAAAAAAAATTACCAAATAAGTACATTTTATCAGAGAGAAATAGGCGTGGACAGTTTAAAATTACTACTATGATGAGTGATGCTGATTTTACCAATTACTTCCGCATGAATCGCAACCAGTTTTTTGATGTTCATGGGATGATTCAACAAGACATTGACTCAAATGGATGTAATGCTCAAAAGCCGATATCAACAGAGGAAAAACTTGCAGTTTTCTTGAGGTAAGTAATAAATATTTCTAAATTCAGGTTAAAGCTATTTATTTTATTTTTTTTTACAATCTGTTATGAGAATCAAATGTCTGTACATAGTTAGCCAAAGCGGAAATATCAGGTTGATCTTGGAGGTCTCCACCATGTGGTTGTTGGGGTAATGGGATGTGTGTCTGATCTTGCTGGTCTCGATCTTGTAGTTGTTGGGATATTTGGAAGTGTGTCTGATGGGAATCAGACCAAGCATGAGTGCTGGGAGAGCTTGCAACCGAGTAATTATACGAAGTTAACGATGACGAACTTTGTAGGTTCATAACGTCCTCTTCTGCTTTTGACACAGCCTGAAAAAGTTGGCCCCTCACCCTATGCTGGTATTGGGGGGGCAAATTTTTTGTTAGCTGGTACATTGAAAGGAAAAAATTGTATAGAGGGTCGTCTGAAGGATTATCCCTAGATTCCAATTTTCTCCTTTCTTCCTCCCGTTGTTTAGATCTCTCCTCTCGCTTCTGCAGAGACCTCTTCAGCAAACAATGCACATCGTCCTGCTTTCTGATTTTTTGTTTTTTGGTGTTGGCTACTGAAGTTTGCTCTAATGTACCCGTCGTTTTTGTGCTGGATTCTTCAACTTTGTCTTCTTCAACATCTGCATTGTTGGATTGTTCATGATTCGAGGAACAATGCTCCCCTTCTACATTTTCGGAGTCCAAAATTTCATTGCTTAGGGGTAGTGCCGATGAATGTTGTGAATCGTCATCGCTGTCGTTAACGTTTCCTTCACGGGGTCCAGCAGACATAAAACTTTCCAAAAACGTCATTTGCTTCTGAAACCGCCAAGGTCTAATGTTTTCAGGAGCAGCACCACTTTTAAGAGATTTCATTTGTCGCCGTCGTGCGTCTCGATAAGAATTTCTCAACTTGAGCCACATCGTTTTCGCTGCTTCACCTGAAACAAATACTTATTATGGATCCACATCTATTACATTACATACATCAACTATGACATATATGCAAACAAATTAATTTTAATAGATATTGTAAATACCTTTTTTGCAAACAAATTAATTTTAATAGATATTGTAAATACCTTTTTTTTTTTCTTTCTTTGGCTTATGGTTTACCAGCACTTTTTAAAAATGCTTTACACAAATTAAAAAGTGCTGGTAAACCATAAGCCAAAGAAAGAAAAAAAAGAAGATAATTAAAGCACAGCATAGGAATAAATAAACTGTAAATACCATATTATGACAAATAAAAATGAAGGAAGAAAATAAAAGAAAAAAAATTGTTAACTACAACACAAGGTTTTCCCAATGTCGCTCTTGTAGGTTAGTTGCTAGAGCTTTGGACTAGTAATCCAGTAGACGTAAGTTCAATCCCCACCTCGGGGGTAGGTACAACTTTTTTCTTTTATGTTCTTTCTTTATGGTAATTCACGTTAATATTACATAATACATATATAATGTACGATAATCAATTTTAATAATTTTGTTTCCTTTCAGATATTTGGCTTCTGGAGACAGCTACAAAAGTATTGCTTATAACTACCTGTTGGGAGATCGAACAGTGTCTAATATTGTCCAAGAAGTAGCTACCGCTATATGGAATAATATGCAACCAGTCTATTTAGCCGAACCCAAAACAGAAACATGGAAATCTATAGCTTTACGGTTTGAGGATAGATGGCAATTTCCACACTGCGTCGGTGCTGTCGACGGAAAACATATTGTTATTAAAAAACCAGGCAAAAGTGGATCATCATACTTTAACTATAAACATACATTCTCTATTATTTTAATGGCAACAGTGGACGCGGATTATAAATTTATCACAATAGATATTGGAGCGATGGGAAGATTTAGCGATGGAAATGTATTTGCAAGTAGTGGATTGGGCAAGAAAATGATCAAACACACTATACTACTTCCCAATCCTGAACAAATACCTACGATTGCCGAGCCTCTGCCGTATGTTTTTGTTGGAGACGAGGCTTTTCCTTTATCGGAAAATCTAATGAGACCATATCCAAGAAGGCAAGTAACTGGAAATTATCAACACCAAGTTTTCAATGCACGATTTTCTCGAGCTCGGCAAACAGTGGAATGTGCCTTCGGTATACTGTCTTCGCGGTTTCGCGTATTCCGAAGACCATTTGAAAGTAAAGTGGACACTGTGAGAGATGTAGTAAAAGCCGCTTGTGTTTTGCACAACTACTTACGACCCTCAGCCCTGGTAGAAGATGTAAATGATATCGAACAGCTGCCACAAACTCAACTGTTACATGTTCAAGGAAACAGGGCGAGAACTTCATTAGCTGCATTTAGAGTCAGGGATAGTTTTACGGAATATTTTAACAATTGTGGGGCACTTCCTTGGCAACATCAATCCGTTATGCTTGGAAAGTATTGACAATATAGTGCTTATCACTTTAGGTTATGTATTTTCTATAAAAATGTAATTTTTATGTACGAATAGAAACCATTTGTGACAATAAAAATAAAAAGTACTAGTATTTAAAACTATAATGAATGTATTTTAACTTACCTTCTAAATTTAGATCTGTCGCAATATCCTGCCAAATCCGGGTTTTCAACTTTGTTTTCATGTAGTTGGCATGTTTTGTGTCGTAAAGCTCCGGGTTTTTTCTTACCGCCTCTATTATCTTCTCTTCTGACATCTTTCGATGATAAAACGACGACGATGATCTGAACGAAGGACAAAACAGACAACGGCGATGATAAAACGACGACGATGATCTGAACGAAGGATAAAACAGACAACGGCGATTCACACAAGTGGCACGTGGGATGCGAAAAACTGTGTCTCAACCACAACGTCACATGGGTGGGTGGTCACAACGTCACACGTCTAGTCACGTCACTGGTCAATTTGCGCTGATACAATGGTTTCAACAGGATACAAAAACACGTGCTGTGCTGTGTCACCTCACACGTGCTATACGTGTCTCAATTTGCGCCTTGCCTAATAATGACCAGACATGCATAATTCTGTTCTTACAAGCATGGAAATCACACAAATTTCCTCATTGCCCCTAATAATACTCATATCACCCTAATAATATTTTACTATTTCCTTCTGATGAGACTTTTCCATATATTTTTTTTCTTGTACACTGTGTTTAATATGTCATCATTACTCACTCTATCTTTCAGTTATGACCTCTACATTTTCCTCCAATTCAAGATATAGGCTGGTGTAATAATTAACGCTCATTAAGTAATATTATTTAACAACATATGAATTATTTTAACTATTACATATTAATTAAGAATATCAAGTAATAATAATTAACAATCCAACCTGATTATGTGGTAAAACGTAGACTTCAGCAAATGGGAAACTAATTGAAGAAAAATTAACGAAACCACCTAATTAATGAAAGGTTGTAGAAATAAGTGTAATTCCAAAATAACTCCTGAGGAATGGCAAGAGATAGACAGTGATTTCTAGAAGAAGGAAGTTTTGTGGGGAAAAAGTCAGTTCACAGCCCCTTGCATTACAAGCACAGACATAAATATCGGTATGGAGAACCATACAGGACTTCCATGTTCTAAGATTTATATTTAAAATCATTTTCGAAATGAAATATGTCCATATAAACTACTTATTTCTTCAGCCTTAACCACAGCACTGTGGTCACTAACGTATAGCACCTCACGTTAGCACACTCGATTTTCACTGATGATGGCAGTCGATGGCACTGCCGAAACATCTGGTTTTGGAGAAAACATTGGACCACCGTCAAACAGCCCGGGAAGGAATTTTAGCAACAAACTTTGTTGTCGATAATGTAGTACACATGTACAAAATTATCCCCTCCCCCTTCAAATATTTTCATTTATAGAAAATTACCCCCTCACCCCTCAAATTCCCTTTTTATAGATATTTCATCTACCTTTCTACAGTGGATTATTATGACCTTCTTTTCAGGATAATTTATTTATCAAATTTAAGTACTTTACTCTTATTAAAACATAAAACGTTGCAGGTAAACTACCCCTTCCCTTTAACAAATCTTCACCCAAGTCAGTAGTCCTCTACAACTCAGGCACATATGCAAAAAATTATTTGATTCTATTTGAATTTGCGGCAGTTATCGTTCGCCATAGAAAAAATTCTGAGAAACAAACTTAATCGAAATAAATAAATAAAAAATACTGCCAGAAACTTACCTGCGATCTTTCTTTCGCTTACTTACCTTTTTATAAAACACCAATCAGAAGTCCAGAGTCGCCACCAATATCTTTGAAGGACAGATATGGAAACCTTTACACTCTACCTTAATTAAAATGGGATAATTTTGCAATCTGACTACCTCCCCATAATAATTCAGAAGAACCCGGAACGTTAGACGAATCTTTTAGCACAGAAGATTAGGAAGTGGTATTGACGAAATAACTACACTAACACATGGTTATATACCAATGAACCTTTTAATTTATTCTACCCAAAACCTCATTTTTAATTATGAAAAACAAAATAAAACAGTAATAGAACAAAACTTTCACTTAATATTTTTCTTTACATATTCTTAGTCTAACCCTTAATCTAAAAAAGACAAACCCATTTTGCCATTCACACACACATACATTCTTATATCCCCCTTTTATTTTGCTCGAGACTTAAAATACTGAATGATTGAAAATTTAATAGTGATAGTTGGTTACGCAACGGCCGGCGCCTCTCCTCGCCGCGCGCTACACCAGATGCATCCGAATGTCTGTCAGTCACGCACACTTTTAATTTTCCTCCTTCTGCACTTCACTTATTACACTTCGGGACACCGTTCCATCCATTTATGCCGGTTTACAACTTTTACATTTTTAAATAATTTACATGGGACCACTGAGTCGAAGCGAGCGTCCGGCCGACACTGCTACTGTATCTCGACTGACTTTACATGAGGCCGGACATCACTGCCTTGCCTGAGAACAAATTTCATCGCTGCACACAGCCTTCGTTGTCAAAGTCTCATCAGTTGCACACACGACACATGGGATTTTCGTGTGTTGGACGTTAACGAAATTTGTTGTCCAGTGGTTTACGTCACGGTAAGGGCATGGTCTAGTTTCGTTTCTGTCATGTCTCTGACCACGTGTTTAACAAAACTCTTCTTCAAGCCATTTTGTTTTTCGCTTCTTGGCGTCGTTTAGGCGCTCCGCAGATGTTGGTGCTTGCGCGTTTGTGGGCATGTGTCACACAGTCTAAAAATTATCAGAATGGTATGGCGTGGTCGCACGTTGACGCATTCCATTGTATTAACTTCGCATTATTTGTTCTTTGTTTGAACAAAACTTTTAACACCTGGCTGATCACACAGTTGGAAAATGAATTTAAAATATTTTAAATAAAATTAAAAAACCCTCATTTTAGCCCCATTACAATACCCCCCCAATGAGAGATCTTCTGTCGAAACAGAAGAAATCTCATTGCTAAACCCCTAAGAGGACCGGTGAGGATATGGTGCCAACAAACCCCCATTAGTTCTTATACATCATGGGTAAACTACCCCCCTGGCTCGGCTACTATGGCCGCGCCTGAACGAGATTACTGGACTTCTCTATTCGAGATCCCAACACCATAACATCGAACAGACACGCACCATAGCGCACCTAACCTTCTAACATGCCGCCCCAAAATCCAAACCCCTGGTCTTATACCATGCCAGATCCTCAACCGATATGTTTCCCCTTACCATGCACACTGGGCTGCCTTTAGCAGTTACTGGGCTCGTACACACACTTATAAATACTCATTAAACAAAATTTTATTCTCACATTCAAAAAGTTCATTTAAGTTGAAAGCAAACTGCTCTATCTCCATTACTTTCTTCAAAATCAAAAAATAAAAATCTTTTATCTGAATTGATTAATTCTCTTCTTTACTATTAATAATCAGAAAAACAAATAAATTGAACATCTAATTAAAACATGAACTCCCTCATCCTAACATTTGATTATACATATATTCTAAACAATATAATTCAATAACACTATTGATACACATAAACAATAATATAATCAAAACTCAAAACATCAATTAGATGGCAGGCACAGAAAATAAAAAAATTTTTTTTTTTTTTTTTAATCAATTAAACAACCAAATTTGCATCACTTCATTGCCAAAACTGGTCTAGTTTCTAACATCAACCATCAGCGGATCAAACTGGGTCAAGTCAACAACTTTGACCTACATAGGTTATACATAGGCTACATCATGAAATACCTTAAACATCTTTAAAATTTTTATCTTCAAACATAATAAAACATAATAAAATAAGACATTTAAAATTACCATAGTATTATTACAAGTAACAATAAAATTGACATTTAAATTACTCAAAATTACACATTTTATAACTTTACATTATTCTCAAATTCTATTAAAGTTTGTCACTTGTTTCCATTAATTTTATATTTTTTACTATGACTCTCTTTCCTTAACATTCTCAATCTCCATTTGCTTGGGTGATTTAATTATTCATAATAACTTGATTCACAACTTGGCATGTATACATTTACAATCTCTTCCCCTCTGACTCTAATATCAATAACAGCTTTAACTAACATGACACCCATCTCTATCAAAAACATCTATCAAACAATCTCTAAATCCAGCTTACTACTCAACTCAATTCACATCATTCTACTCTTATATAAAAAAAATACTCTAACCCTTTGTACTCAGGATGTGTACATTCCCTTATCTGGTCCCTGGATTCTACCTAGGCAACCCTTTCCGGCGCTAAACGGTCCCTTCCCGTCCCAACCCTTTTGTTGTGGACTCCTACCACACCACCCCCTTTACAAAATTCCCATCAACTCTAATTACTCTTCCAATACATCCCTTTCAACTATTACAAAATATTTCCACTTATTTATTACATCAATATATCAATCAATACTCAAATTCTACATTACCTTAATTCACAACAATATTATTCATCTCTAGTACCCCTTTAAACTCAACATGGACTGATCTACATGTCCTAACAAAACAATAATCACCCAAAATCTCCCATCTACTATCTTTTACACATCATTTAAAATTCCTAACTATATCAAATTACTTCCATCATTTAAATCAAAATCTTTTAACACATAAAAATCATTATATTCAAACATTAGTTACATTGGAAATTAGCAAACAATTTATAAGTGACGTTCTACAGCGGATCAGCTGATTTTCTTAGCGAGGTGAATGACCTTACTATAAACATATTTCAAAATTATATCAAGTTTTACTTTACATATATTGTATTAGAAAATTTATACTTACAGTATATCACTCGTACACTATCCTAAATACACAAATAAAAACACCAAACACCCTGTACCTTCTGAAACAATAACAACAATGTTACTCCATACTAAACAATTTATCATTTATTTATTTATTACTTATCAAATTCACATCTCATAAAATAATTTAAATTTCTCATTATATAACATCTTAAATCAGTCAAAAATATTTAAACATCTTCAATTATTTTAATTAAATCAATTATTGAAAACACAACATTTTTAATTATTATCAGAACAATTACCATTCATTACTTACTGTCTTCAAAATTACTTTTGTTATTTATTTAAACTGCTCAAAATATTATTATTATTATCACAACAATTTCTACTACCTACACACACTGTTTACATAACATCTTACAATACACACAATTGATTTCCCTAACAATTTATTTACAAATTATTCGTCATTATTATTCAATTTTACCACACTTCGTTTCCAAAATCAGCAAGGTCAAAACTACAACTTAAACTATTTAGAATGTCCATTTATTACGTGTATGTTCAACCTCCATCGTCGTGTATATACCTAACATATTTATAGCATAAACCAATTTTATTTACATCCAATTTATTATTATTATTCTTATTATAAACCATTACTTCTGTCATTCATCTTCCCTTTTATTATTTCATACAACTTGTCACTATTATTTATTTTTATCCAGTCTCCGTAAGTATTTGTTGTTACACCCAGGTAAGTTATTTTCTCATCATATTCCTCCACTACAAGTACACTAATTCTTCCTACAGGTACATATTTCTCATCAATATAATCATTATCCATTACTGCACAAGGTATGTCTACATTATTTATCATAATTCTCTTAATATTCGTCTTCTCTATCAGCTCTCCATAACCTCTATTTATCTTGAACCACTCTAACTCTTTCTCTCTCTCATAATCACTTTCATCACCACCCCCTTTCACATTTTCTCTCTCACTCCATGCAGAGGGCAATACCACAAAATTCTTTAAACACCATCTGGCCCTACCAGATAAACACAAACAACTTATATGACATTCTGAAGACCTTTTGTCTTCTACAAAAACTATTGAGGAACTCTTGTCCTCCATCAACTCTTGTGAAGTCTCTGCTTCACATTTAACCCCATAAAATTTTGCCCCCTGTTCACCTTCTACATTTAAACTATCACTATACTCCCTTTCTAAATCACAAACACTAACTAGCAATCCCTGATCAACCTCAACTCTCATTCTACTCTCATTTTCACTACTATTGTCTACTGTATCACTTTTTGATACCCCATTTTCAGCTATATCATCATTATTCTTATTTAATGTTATTTCATCATTATAATTACTTGTATTAACACCACTTACCTGGTCTACTATTCCTTCGTTATTTATATTCTCATCGGCATATAACTTACCACCATAATTGCCGTTTTCTGTCACCCCTACACTCTCATATGTATTGACACCATTTTCATCTATTATTTTGTTATTTCCATTTACACTATTTTTACTTACCTCATTCTCTGTTACTTGATTGTCTTTTTCGTTTAATTGGTCTGTCTCTTTACCATTTACCCCCACTTTAATCTCATAATCATCATTATTCAATATTTTATTATCTAACGCTACCCCTTCCCTTACCTCGTTACTTTGTTTACTAGTATTATCAATATTTTCGTTCAAAAAAGCGTATAATCCCGTTTTTTGTTCTCTCATTTGTCTTAGTTCATTATTAAATTTACTCCAATCATCCTCAGTCATTCCTTTCCAAACCCTTTCAAACTCGTGCATGAATTCCATACTAAATAATAACTCCCCTGATCCACTCACTTTATTTTCACGTGCCTCGGCCATGTTTAAACAAAATTATTTATAATATACCCTTTATATAAAACAATTACAATTCTCCCAATGCACGATAATTGTACACATTAATACAAAATACTCAACACATAAAATCGTAATCACTATGTAAACGTACACTACCCAAACATAACCTAGTCACACATACGTAACGTAAATATATACGATCAATTTTACAAATATGCCGTTACCAATTCCTATTTTCTGTGCTTTAAAATAGGTCTACCTCGTATAAAATTATATCAGGATCCTGGCAGCTTAGTCGCCAATTGTTGAGAAACAAACTTAATCGAAATAAATAAATAAAAAATACTGCCAGAAACTTACCTGCGATCTTTCTTTCGCTTACTTACCATTTTATAAAACACCAATCAGAAGTCCAGAGTCGCCACCAATATCTTTGAAGGACAGATATGGAAACCTTTACACTCTACCTTAATTAAAACGGGATAATTTTGCAATCTGACTACCTCCCCATAATAATTCAGAAGAACCCGGAACGTTAGACGAATCTTTTAGCACAGAAGATTAGGAAGTGGTATTGACGAAATAACTACACTAACACATGGTTATATACCAACGAACCTTTTAATTTATTCTACCCAAAACCTCATTTTTAATTATGAAAAACAAAATAAAACAGTAATAGAACAAAACTTTCACTTAATATTTTACTTTACGTATTCTTAGTCTAACCCTTAATCTAAAAAAGACGAACCCAGTTTGCCATTCACACAGACATACATTCTTATATCCCCCTTTTATTTTGCTCGAGACTTAAAATACTGAATGATTGAAAATTTAATAGTGATAGTTGGTTACGCAACGGCCGGCGCCTCTCCTCGCCACGCTACACCAGATGCATCCGAATGTCTGTCAGTCACGCACACTTTTAATTTTCCTCCTTCTGCACTTCACTTATTACACTTCGGGACACCGTTCCATCCATTTATGCCGGTTTACAACTTTTACATTTTTAAATAATTTACATGGGACCACTGAGTCGAAGCGAACGTCCGGCCGACACCGCTACTGTATCTCGACTGACTTTACATGAGGCCGGACATCACTGCCTTGCCTGAGAACAAATTTCATCGCTGCACACAGCCTTCGTTGTCAAAGTCTCATCAGTTGCACACACGACACATGGGATTTTCGTGTGTTGGACGTTAATGAAATTTGTTGTCCAGTGGTTTACGTCACGGTAAGGGCGTGGTCTAGTTTCGTTTCCGTCATGTCTCTGACCACGTGTTCAACAAAACTCTTCTTCAAGCCATTTTGTTTTTCGCTTCTTGGCGTCGTGTAGGCGCTCCGCAGATGTTAGTGCTTGCGCATTTGTGGGCATGTGTCACACAGTCTCAAAATTCTCAGAATGGTATGGCGTGGTCGCACGTTGACGCATTCCATTGTATTAACTTCGCATTATGTGTTCTTTGTTTCAACAAAACTTTTAACACCTGGCTGATCACACAGTTGAAAAATGAATTTAAAATATTTTAAATCAAATAAAAAAAAACCCTCATTTTAGCCCCGTTACAATTCTACACACAGACACTTTTCGGAAAATGACTTTTCTTCATGTTTTGAGGGTAGTACAATCAGAATCAGCCCTTTTCTCGAACACGATTTTTTTGCCATCACCATACTTCCATTTCCTTATGGAACATGAAAGTAAAAAAGACATACTCTTGTTGGAGATGAAATTCAGGACACAACAAAATATAACTGCCACATATACCTTATGTGCTTCACGGAAAGATATTACAGTAAGGAAAACCGTTTTCCTGAATACTCTCTGAATTTCTAACACTTTTATTAAGACTGCACTTTGTAAGATTAAAGATAGAGGATTAATGATGATTTATGATTTACGAGACAAACATACAGCAATTAATAAAATACTAAATGATGTTTTAGAAAGCACTATTAAAGATTAAAAAGGCCTTAAAAAATTATCCAGCTTTGTGGAAAATAGTGTTCAGGCAGTCACATATATCAGAAATATTCAATTTCTATTTGGAAAAATACAAGAAAAAAAATAAAAATAAAAAATTGAGAACCCGCTAAAGAATGACTGCTTCAAAAGTGTTAAACAAGGAATGAACCGGATTCCTTCTACCGGATAATGGCATATGTAATTCCCTGTGATTCATTTAAGACAGTGTTATAGAAGACAACTTGCCTAACAGAAGGAATACAAGTTCATTTAAAAGAATCAGCAACTGGATATGATTCAAAGCTAAAGACAAAAAAATATTGTGCACGAATTGATACGAAGAAATTCCCAGGTCAAAATCGAAACATGATGTTGGTAATTATGTACTTTTGGCTTCTGCACCAAGATCCAGAACTATAAATTATAAATCATAAATTGTTATTACGTGGTTACATATGTATGAAGGTGGACAGTCAGCATAATGTGATACATGAAGCTAAAAGGTTTTGGCCAACAGTGACAATATTTACTTATAAATTTTACCCAGGAACTGCAGGTAAGAAATCTGTTTAATGTTAGCATGATGAAATTAGAAGATTGTATTTCTTTCCCTTTCCGTATGCAATGTAACTCTAGCCCATTTATTGCCAGGACCACAGATGGTCAGCATGCACATGTTTCAAATATAGTTTGGTTGCAAACTAAGAAAAGCCAATCCTTGAGAAAACTATTTTTCAAAACTTCCTTTGCAGAAAGTGACTTTAAATGGTAGAATGCAGGAACACAAGGAAGGAAATAATTCCTATGCTAGACTATCTTTCTTGCATTTACAAAAAAAAAAAATCAGTTCACAAAAATATAAAGACCTTATGGCACTAATACGATCCCTGGGGAGTACACAGATGACTTTATTAATTTACCACATGGTTCAGGGGAAGCTGATTTTCAAAAGAAGGCTAAAGTAAGAAAAACATGAAACATTAAAATTTAGGAGGTACAAAATTATTCTGCAGTTTATAAAATTTTATTATTAATTGTATGTTTTAGTTGTAGTTTTTATCGTTTATTTCTTAATCCTAGGTTATTGTAATATTACATGTGAAGGTTTTTGAAAAGAATTAGAATGTTTATAAATGGTTACAAAATTTTGCATGTAAATTTTGTAACAGCAGTGGAAGTGAAGGTGTTTTGGTAAGAATTCGAATGTTTATAAATGGATACAAAACTTTCCATGTAACTTTGTAGCAGCAGTGGAAAACGTTTTTGTTTAGTTGTGTTGTGATTAAAAACGCCTGTGCTTCAAAATTTAGTTCTATAAAATTGGTGTCTTTTGTTTGATATATTCTTTATTTTAATTATTTCTTTAACATTGTACTCTTTTGTAGCATGATTGTTTTTTAACATTGTAACATCATCTCTTTTGTTTACTAAAATGTAATTATTCTAAATTCTTAGTTTTATTTAGTTTCATTTCATTTATTAACATTTTTAATGTCCGAGTTAACAAAACCATGCAGTTCGTTTCAAATATTTATGTGTTGTACATGTTTGAGATTTTGTAACTGTATTTAAAAACATATTAATTTAGGAATGTCACAATGCTAGCAAAACAATTACTTTTTCAATAATTTTTTCATTACTAAGATATAAAATATTATCAGTAAAGTGTAATAACATGATCAAACACCTGTTATTTATTTTGTAATACAGAAGAAGATAATCTATGTATGCATAATAATGTCCTTTTAGTTGTAGGCCTTGAATACCAAACATGCCTTTGTGCAATTGCAGGCAATATTCTTTGTTTATTTATATTTTGAATATACTAGTTGTAACTATAATTTCTTACTTTAATTATTTATTTTCTATTTATTTTCACATAATCACTTGTTAGCGTCTATTTCGTTCAGACGCCATCTTTAAGGTTTGCCAACTATATATAAAAAATTGTTACTTACCAAGGTTCTTTTTGGCGAACAGGAAGAGCAGAATATGGTTGCTTAAATAATAACAGTCATTTATTTGTTTATTAATAATTAAATTTTATTGATCCTTTATTATTTTTCATATTTCTTTTATTCAGCCCCTTGCAATTCAAATAATTCTTAGATTTTTTACATGTTCAAAAGCAAGTCGTGCAGACAAAACTTGTTAGTTTCCTTTATATATGAGCTTATCTATCTCCAAGTAAAATAATCAGATCTTTAAAACTACTATCAATATTTTATTGACACAGACCAGCGCCTCTTATTTTTTTTTTTTCATTTTTTATTCACGCACGCATTCATACATGCCCCATTCCCATAAGTGAGATCTCAGTTTAACAAAAATTAATAGTACTGCAATTTGGTTTAGCCCTTATTAAAATATTGTTCTACCCCCCATTTTGTTACTCATCTGAATTTTCGTCCATATGGTCCAGCCTCGTTACGTAATTGACTTCATTTCACATCTTCTTTTTCACTTTTTTTTTCACCACTTACCGAAATTGTTAATTAAAGACGCAACTGTCACTTCATTTTAATTAATAATATACCTGTTGTAAATTTACATATTTTGCTGTTACGGGCGCCCATAAATTTGTTTCATAACTTATACGTGCGATTCGCACAAGTTGTTATAGCAGACTGGGGCCAATTGAACTGCGTTATTTTCTGAGGTGGTAGGGGAGGTCACATGACCAGTCTTATTGTCTTTTTTAGTATCACTACGCCAATTTGTGAGGTTGGGCTGAACACACCTCACATTCCAGCGTGACATATTGGACTGACGTAACATCGTATGATTCCGAGTTACATAACTTGCATGCCCTGTGGCTAAAAATAATGGTTCTGCTTGCGTCTGGAGCTGACCTTGACACAAATCCACTCAATGCCTGTTGCGTCGTTATAAAACTTTACAATTATGATTTGTACTTTGTAATTATAAATCAAATTTATGTTTATTTTCCCCATAATTATTATTCATCTTTTTATGTTTCCCAAAATTACCCCAGGTAGGCCTAAATGTCCCGTTACATAGTACTGTAATGGTAGAAATCTGAAAAAAAAAATTAGAGTCACCAGTCACATTTTTAGTGAGAAATGAGAAACCGCTGGACTGTCCCTATAGAAAACAGCAACCGAAATAACTAAAACTACAACACATTACCTTACAGAAGTGTTAGGCCCAGAAATGTTTACTCGAACCTAACGAGTTGTGGTTAGGGCAGGGTGAGGTGACAAATAAATAATTTAGCACATGATCATTTTAACAATCTTTGCTTTTAATGTTATTCTTGTTCATGTTCATATTTTCTACAATTAAAATCATCTTATTGATGACACGTTTATTGTTTGTAAAAAATAACACAATATTTTAAACAATAGTTGAATGTTTGTGACGTACTTATCGATCACATTTATTATTATTACAATCAACTTTCAAATTAGCTTTTACTTACCGGTACGATAGCTCTTACAAGGTCGCAAGGTTCGATCACATGTACCTAGATACAAACATGGTCTAATAGGTTACGCAAGCACTGACACAACTCATTTTGAAGAGAATTAATAATTTTAATGCTCCATTATTGAGATTGAATAGAATTACATTTAGTCAAAGATGATGCCACTCGTGCATGTTGTTATTAACAGAACTTATAGGCTATGACTTACCTTATCATTTCTAACAAACACAATTATAATTCAGACAAAATTAAACAGAAAGCAGCCCAGATTTGCTCGCTCTCACATACACACGTTATTTATAATTTATACAACCCTTAACATTTTATATGAATCATATTCCCGACCCCACACGCTTGCTACGCGGTCACCGCACACACGCGTCTTCTCTCGAGAATGGTTAGTTCTATATTATTTAAAATGCCATTATTTATAACATCTCTTCTAAAACCAACCGCGGTCACATGAATTTATACTGTAGTATACTGTTACATTAGTTAAAAAGTTTTGTTTCTGAGCCCGGGTTGACGGGCGGCCTGCACAGGCGAGAGTCGACACCAGACTATTAGCGTCTCTGTGTTCCCCACTCCTGGAGCATTTTAGTTGAGACGACGGACATCAATGCCTTACAGTTAGTCGTCACAGTTTCGACTCATGCTAGTCATGTAGTTGTTGGAGTGACAATAGCAGACGATTTCACTTAGGCACAGGCTGACATCACGATAGGAACCGGACGTAAACGGCACTTCCTACCGCTCAAAAAGGCACATTGCGGATTCTGCTCGTCCCAGGGCATCCTGTTTTGTGTCTGGATGCGTCACTCAGATTTGTGGTGATACAGTTGCGTCTGTGTGCTGGTTACACAAGTACAGACTTCTGAGAATTTTGAAGGGGTAAATGCTTCGCTTGCCGGCTCACACAACAACACCTGCGTATCGCTTTTGTCTCACTGTTTCTCAACATCGTGCTGTTGCATGGAAAATACCGTTGCAATGCGTTCTATTATGACGGAATGAATTTTGTTACCCAATAATTTTCACAACTTCTTTTTTACAAGCCCACACCAAAATGAAAAAAATAAAAATGTACTTGCCCCATACGGTAAAAATAAAAACACCCAAAATTGACCCGCTACAATACCCCCTCGATGAGAATTCTGCTGTTCACAACAGAAGAAATCTCATCGATAAACCCCGAAGAGGACCGGTGAGGAACTGGTGCCAACAACCCCCTGGTTCTTAATCTCATGGGTACACGACCCCCCTGGCTCAGCGACCATGGACTCATCTGAACGAGATCACTGGACTTCTCCGTAAGAGATCCCAACACCGAGAAATCGAGCAGACTCGCACCACAGCGCACCTCGCCTTTTAACATGCTACCCTCAAAATCCTCAATCCCTGGCTAAAATTATTCCAGCTCCTCTGCCGATGTGGTTCCCCTTTTTGCAAGCTGGGCTGCTTTTAGCAAATACTGGGCTCACACATACTCACATTACATGATACATTGTGAAATGGAAAAATTACAAAAATTCTTTAAAATTGACAAAAGTTTTTTAAAAAATTCAAAGTTCAAAAAAAATGATATGCTCAAAAAATTCTCTTCATTATTTTTTGTTTCCTTTAAAATGACTTGAATTAAGAGTTTTCTCTACTTGAACAAATCCTTAACCTAACATATCTTAGTCTAACAATACAGTTCAATACAAGAAATCAGTAAACTAAACAATTAACCAAACAACAAAACATGGTAAATACACACATAGTAAAACAATCCCTACCTAAAATATGCGTTCGCTGGCAGGCGAAAAATCAAGTTTTTTTTCTCTTTTCAAAAAAATTAAAATTTTCAAAAAAAATCTTAACATTAAAAAAAAATTCAAATTTATTTAAATGTTTTCTTCATATTTAAAATTATTTAAATATTGGTTTAAATCAATTAAATAAACAAATTAAAATTGATTCCCTACTATACAGGCTTAGTAGGTGTATGACCTCATCAGCTGATCGAAACTAGGTCAAGTCCAAAACCCTTGACCTACATATGTTATGCATGCTTTCTGAAAATACACTGGACATCTGTAATATCCTAACTGGAAATACAAAACATAATAAAATACACATTTAAAACAAACAAAATATTAATATAAATAATAATCAAATTGGCATTTAAATTATTTAAAATAAACAATTCTTAATTTTACATTTGAAAATTCTACCAAAAGTTTGTCACTGGCTTTGAAAAAATGAAAATTTTATATCTTTATCATAAATCTCTCTCGTTATTTAACAATTTCACTTTATTCTACTATGGGTGATTTAAATTATTCATTCTCATTACTGTATTAGATCTGTATACATATATAAACTTTCTCCCTTTAACTCTATTATTCATCAACTTCAATTAGCATGACACCCATCTCTACCAAAATATCTACTAATCAAGACACTCTAAGCCCCACTTATCATTTAACACAAATCGCTACCTTCTCTACATATATGAAAAAATACTCTCTAACCCTTTGTACATAGGATACGTGTTTCCCCTACCCAAAAACTCATTTCCCTTGTTTGGCCCCTGGTCTTTACCTAAGGCGGCCCCTCCTCACTAAAATTTATTCTAATCCCGTCCCAACCCTTGTTGCGGACTCCTACATGACACTACCCCCTAATACAAAATTGCCATCCCCAAAAATCTCAATCTCATAACCTCACTACGAATACAACAAAATAACCTCATTAATTATAAACATAAATATATCATCAGAACTCTACAATTCTTCTCCATTACTCCTGTGTCGACATCAATACTACTTAAAATTCTACAACATACCTTACTTCAAAACAACATTACATCATATTCATCTCTACTATTTCAAATTCAACTTTGATTTTAACTTGGACAGATCTACATGCCCCATAAAATATTCATCACCCAAAAACTATCTTTTGTTAACTTTTACAAATTATTACTTTATCTCTCATTGTAGCAAATTATTTTTATCATTACTTTAAAATATCTGTAATACATCAAACATTACATTGAACATCAATTACTTAAAACATTTATAACTAATATACCAGTGACGTATTATTGCTAATCAGCTGATCCTACTAACACAATGAAAATACATCTTACAATTGAATAAATTACATGGAATATACATATTTATTTTTATTTATTCTCCCTTCTCACCTCATTGTTTCCCATTTCTCTGATTCTGGTTATTTATGTTAGCCTGCCAGACGATTTACTTATTGGCTTAAACAAATACACACATAATAAAATTACATATTCTTATCAATGCTTATCTAATAGACAACAATAAAATAATACACTTAAAATTGTAGCATGAACACCTTATTTTTAAATATCTAAGCAGCTAGTTACCTGAACAGAGCACAAGCAGTTTTATTTGATCAAACTTTGAATAAAAAAATGTTATGTTATAAAATTTACATTCGTGACTCCTTTGCGTCACCTCCCAGCCACACACTCTATTTCAAATTATGGAGGACTGTCTCGCCCTTTCGCTTCCACAGAGACTGTATATTTTGGAGCAGGGTTTTACCTCTCCGTGTCTCTGCTGCCGCTATTAAGTTTTAAAGTAGTGAACATCATCATGTTCTTGTTCTATAATCATGCACCCTTAAAACGGTTCTACCACCGGTCTTGCTACCCCCACGCGGGCAGAGTGGCAGCCGCTGTTCCATAGTTTCCGAGAGATTTCCTCTAATTGTCCCCCCATTAAATTTCAAATATATACCAATTTCAAGTCAGCTATGGTCAAGGGACTTGGTATGACCATAGCTAACCGCTAGCCAAACCCACGGTTAGTGCTGGTAAGACAGTAACCGCCCGAAAAGTCGAGGAAATCTAACTTTAATTTAATTGCCTGTTACACATCACTACTATGTGCGACACGGTAGTTTGGCAGTGTGTACACTTTAATTTACACTGATAAGGTGTGCCGCACATTTATCGCCATTTTGGCCTCCGATGGAGGTAACACTCACTGCTACCCCCAACCCATTTCGCTATCTAAGAGAGCACAGGCCACTCCCTCAATAGCCACTTACTATCTAATTAATTACTTAACAATTGAAAATTAATCTTTCTACATTTGCAGTTCCACACTCCATTGTTCTATCACTTCATTGAGCACCAATCTACCCCCCAAAATCATCCCCACTTCTTGTATTGATACAAAGTTTTTATTTTGTTACACATTTTTTAAAACGTTCCCATACTCACTGATACTAAACTTGACAATTGTTTTTGGTCACTTAATTCTAGGATTTATTGATTTTAAATTGTATATACTCCATTTTTTTTTTTTTTTTTTCTTCAAAAAAATTACAATTCAAACACTTTAAGTTCATTGTTAAAAATCATTGTTTCTATTAATTTGATTAATTTAGTGATTTAATGGTTTTTTAATTTCTCAACTCTGGGTTACCATAATTATCTCATTATTATTTTGTCTATGAAAATTTAATTTCCATTCTTTTATGTCACAATAGGGTTTTGCTCAAGATACTGATTCAACAGACTACAACATTTCTTGTTGTGGCTACCAAGCATGGCCACAGGCTTGAGTCACAACATACCACTACAACACACCTGTCTATTGTTTACATGAACACAGTTATGTGCCAGACTTGTTTTCATAAACAACAGTTATAAACATGCTCAGTTTCAGCATTCATAATCTAAACATTCTAGTTGCATCATATATTGCCATATCTGCTTACTACACTCTTCAAGTTTTATAAATCTTTTAGATAACATATTTATCTCTTAACATTTTTTATTCCAATTTGGATCAGATATATTTTTAATTCATTAATAAAAGTGGCCCTTTTAAATTATTTGTTTAACTTGAAAATTCCTTAACAATCTTCACCCAAAACAGTTTGATTTGAATTACAGCTGTATGACGTTAATGTATAAAATATGTAAAACTACAATTTCCATTTGAATCAAAATGAATTTACACAGCACTAGCATTTACAATATTAAGTTACTCCAGGGGCGGTTACAATTCAATTTCATCTCTTAATACATTCAAAACAATTTCCATGACTTTGATTACAGTTCTCAAAATGATTCTACGTGATTAACTGTTTGTTTTTTCTTAATATTTCAATAAATTTTACACACATTACATCATTGGTTCTAACATCTTTCTTCAAATTCCTCCACAATCACATTCCAACTACCAATATACCGTACTCATAACCTAACATAGCAGGTACCACAAAATAATAATTAAACCCTTTGGTTACAACTTTTACGGTGAAATATTTTCCAAAATTATTTACTTACTTATTATAATATTTATACTTATTATTTTTTCTTAACTACCTGTAAATAGGTTATATGTTACATGTACCGTATTATCGTTTATAGAGATGTGATTGAAAACAAGCAAAACCCAACTCACGTGAATATAATGAACTACCCTCTCTTTCCCCCTTTTTTCTTTTTTTTTTTTTTTTTTCAAAACAAACCACAACCACTAATCTACAGCCACATTTCTATAAACGATAATGCTATTAATTATACAGAAATTTATTATCTAGTTTGTCTACTCAGCCACAAAACTTCTCCACTACCTACCTAATTAAAGGATGAGTTTACAATTCATAAATAACGCCAGTTTATTTAATTTTGAGGATTACCCTAATGTAGTATTTAGAATTAAGGCAATCAAATGGTTCAAAAAAGTGTGCCAATTTGTGTGACTATTGTTTATGTGTTTACTCTAAGGGGAGGGTTAGGGAAATCGGGAAGATAAAAGGGATAAGGATCATTAAAAGGTCAATAACTAGGACTGAAGGTAGGGACAAAGCTTCCTCCGAAAATAAAGGTACCTGGAGAAAACCAAGGCTCGCGTGGGCAGGGGCGCGTCCCTGAAATAGACGAACCCCACTGGGACAAGTGAGGAACACCTATCCGCTACCACTTACTGTTTTATATTGTTCATAGTTATTTATAATTATTTAACTATAGGTTTATTATAGTGGTTTAGTTATATTTAATTACAGGATTTAATGTATTGTTTTATTTTAAGATGCAAAATATTAATATTATTTTTGTCATCACAATTTCGGCTACATACATACCTTGTTTATCTAACATTTTATAATGCATACACTTAATTTCACTACACATATATTTACAATTCTTCATCAATAATTATTCAGTTATATCACACTTCAATATCAAAATCAGCTAGGTCATTACCATATATTAACATATTTGAAATTGTTCAATTGTGAATTTAAGGCTCAACCTCCATCGTCAAAAATTAATCGGGGTTTCACATAGCAATTTTCAATTTTATTACCACACAAATGACTGTTTTGTGTGTGGTAACCATACAAACTAAACTCATCCATTTTATCCACATAATCATTCAACAAGTCAACATTATTTGTTTCTGTCCAGTCTCCATTAGTAATATTCGTCAAGTCAGTTATTTTTTCTTCATAAAATAAATTATTATTATTTAAACATGTATTATCAAAATAATCTTCACTCTCTATTTTAACAGGTAAGTTTAACATCTCTTTCAACTCGTTATAATCTCTCGTTGGTTTATATAATTCTATTTCTTTATCTATCAACAACTCTCTCTCAAAACATCCTTCATCATCATAACACCATATCGCACTTTTATCATTCCACGCAGAGGGTACAAAATTATTCAGCAAAATTAAACAACTCAAATCTTTCACTAATAAGGGTCTCTTGCCCAAAAATAACACTTTTGAACACTCTGGTTCATCACAAATAAAGGGAAATTTTACCCTCTGCTCTACACATTCGCTTAAACTCTCCTTACACACACTCTCCATCTCATCAACAACTATTACCTCCTCATTAACCTCTAATCCCATTAAACTCTCATTATCACTACTCTCTACACTTTCATTAATACTCTCATTATTTATTTTTCCCGTATCAGTTTCTGATACTAACTCTTCAAACACATTAATATTCTCAGTATTACGTACATTATTTGTTAACTCTTTATCTGGCCTTACATTTTTGTATTTGTCATTACAAGTTTCATTTGTATTATTCTTATCTGGATTCATCACATGTACTCCCATTCGCTCAACACTCTGTTCTAATTTATTCAAATTAGTTCTTATCGTTTCATTAGTACTTTCTACACATTTACTCATTTCTTGTATTTCATTTTTTAACTCGTGAAGCTTGTCCTTCATTTTATTGTATTTGACATTGGAATCAATTTGTTGCTCTTTATATTTTGTATTTATATTGTTATTTATATTTTCAGACACGGTTTTTATTAAATTAAACAGATCGTCTATTGACACCTTATTTTCTTCCACCCCTACGCTAGCGTTAGGCCTATTCTTATCTTGTACATCAGTCATTTTCAAAATTTATTTATATCATACCCTTTATATAACGTCCCCTTAAATCAAAATACCCCATACAGAAAACAGTTATTAATACGTAAAAGTAAACACCCGCTCGCTCTACCTAAACATAACCTTATTTAGCGTAATTATATACGATAATATTACATAAATACGTCATTTGACATTTTGTATTATTGATATAAATTAAATTATATAAATTGCTTAAATAGAATAATTAATTAAATAAATACAGTAATTATTTAAATTTTGTAATATACTGTTAGGTTGCTAAGCTAACCTAGAACATGTTTGTATCCCTGTCGATGGGGAATTCAATTAATTAATTATAATTAATTCAATTCGTGCCTGTTCCGTGGCGCCATTTGCGACGTACTTATCGATCACATTTATTATTATTACAATCAACTTTCAAATTAGCTTTTACTTACCGGTACGATAGCTCTTACAAGGTCGCAAGGTTCGATCACATGTACCTAGATACAAACATGGTCTAATAGGTTACGCAAGCACTGACACAACTCATTTTGAAGAGAATTAATAATTTTAATGCTCCATTATTGAGATTGAATAGAATTACATTTAGTCAAAGATGATGCCACTCGTGCATGTTGTTATTAACAGAACTTATAGGCTATGACTTACCTTATCATTTCTAACAAACACAATTATAATTCAGACAAAATTAAACAGAAAGCAGCCCAGATTTGCTCGCTCTCACATACACACGTTATTTATAATTTATACAACCCTTAACATTTTATATGAATCATATTCCCGACCCCACACGCTTGCTATGCGGTCACCGCACACACGCGTCTTCTCTCGAGAATGGTTAGTTCTATATTATTTAAAATGCCATTATTTATAACATCTCTTCTAAAACCAACCGCGGTCACATGAATTTATACTGTAGTATACTGTTACATTAGTTAAAAAGTTTTGTTTCTGAGCCCGGGTTGACGGGCAGCCTGCACAGGCGAGAGTCGACACCAGACTATTAGCGTCTCTGTGTTCCCCACTCCTGGAGCATTTTAGTTGAGACGACGGACATCAATGCCTTACAGTTAGTCGTCACAGTTTCGACTCATGCTAGTCATGTAGTTGTTGGAGTGACAATAGCAGACGATTTCACTTAGGCACAGGCTGACATCACGATAGGAACCGGACGTAAACGGCACTTCCTGCCGCTCAAAAAGGCACATTGCGGATTCTGCTCGTCCCAGGGCATCCTGTTTTGTGTCTGGATGCGTCACTCAGATTTGTGGTGATACAGTTGCGTCTGTGTGCTGGTTACACAAGTACAGACTTCTGAGAATTTTGAAGGGGTAAATGCTTCGCTTGCCGGCTCACACAATAACACCTGCGTATCGCTTTTGTCTCACTGTTTCTCAACATCGTGCTGTTGCATGGAAAATACCGTTGCAATGCGTTCTATTATGACGGAATGAATTTTGTTACCCAATAATTTTCACAACTTCTTTTTTACAAGCCCACACCAAAATGAAAGAAATAAAAATGTACTTGCCCCATACGGTAAAAATAAAAACACCCAAAATTGACCCGCTACATGTTCATAGTTTACTTTTGAATAAAAATGAACTTGATTGAACCATCTAATTAGAATTTTTTAATAACACAACATTAAATCTTATAATTAGAATTTTAGTAAATGAAGTTTAATCAAACAATACCAGGACTTTTATTCTCTTAAGCTATAATAATTTTGATGGCACAGCTCCTTGCCTCCCTTGTTTGGTCAAAATAACTATTTTATTTTTGTTGGTTATGTTGCTGAGGTGCTGTCTCTGCTGCCGACTCAGTGATGTTTCTTTCTTCAGCTATTACCATGTGACTCAGTGCAATTCCTTGGTGGCTGACATCATGGGTGACGTCAGGTAGCATAATGTGGTGACTTAGGTTTCGCAGTGGATTTCACAACATGTTTTAAAGATTAGCATGTATTTCCTACTAAAAAATGTTATTTCTGACTAATTTTAATTAACGTTTTGAAATTTTACAATTTGATTAACCTCTCTCAAGTGGTCAGCATTGAGAACAATGTATTAGTGTGTCACTGTTCCATTAACATCAAACAGGTCCAAAATAAAACTTATTGTCACCAGATATTTTTAATTGAATTTCTTTTATAATGCCAAATTTAGTTCACTCAAAAATTTAGAAAGTTTGCAATATAAAATGTCATAGATTGAGGTTCAAAAGTACATACAGGTAATCAACTGCATAGTATGAAACATGGCAGCTTGTACTGACATATGCACTTTTCAGTTGCTGAGTCCTTTTTTCCACGATAATTTCCTCAGATTTCCTCAACATTGTTCTTTATCATGTACATGCACTCAGAATACAATTTTGAATTTTTACATGTTTAAAAGCTATATTATCTCTAGCACAACTGGCTAAAGATATGTTCCATTCATCGTCAGGCAGATATGTTCCATTCAATGACCGGCCAGATACCCGAAACAGTATGGGATCATATGTCATATACTCAGTCTTAGTGCCTACGTTTGGTATCAGCGATGTTTATATATAACTTTACTTTTAGCTTCCTCCCCTGATATTCTGCCAGACTAATTTATATACACATTGGTGATCTCTTTCTCACATATACGTTTTTTGTTTGTTTTATCAGCTTTCAAAAACAATAACTTATTTTAAACACATATTATGTTTAGATTCACAGTGCAAGGTTTTCTTGATGTGAGTATAGTAATGTAGATGTTATGTATGTTAGTAAAAGTGTATGTATGGCAATGTGATGTCAAGAATCTTATATTTGTGACATCTGTTTAGATATTTCCAGTGGACTTATCTTTACCACATGCACAGTTATACAGACTAATACTAGGGAGTATTAATGGCAGTGCATATGACCTGGCAGTTTTAGTGCATAATGCTGGTTCTGTAGGCAATACAGGCCACCTGGCAGAAGATATGAATGACCCACAGGAGTGGGAAAAGTAAGATTATTTTATAAGGAAATTGGATTGAATAATCCTTGTGTGTGTGTGTGTGTGTGTGTGTGTGTGTGTGTGTGTGTGTGTGTGTGTGTGTGTGTGTGTGTGTGTGTGTTGCATTGACAATATTTCATGATAAGACAAGAAATGAATGATTTTTTATTATGTACATCATGTATAAAAATGTGATGTTTTTAAATACATGGGCAACCAAGATAATTGAATGAGTGAAGCAAGTTTGTAACTATATCTTTCTATTTGCTATAATAAAAGTTTTTAAACTTCCACCTACCTTTAATTCTTTTGTGTGTTGGCCGTTATGTGTGATCTCTAGTGTTGAACTAACACCGCTCGTACGACGAACTGATCAGTGCAGCAAATCAAATGAGGTGTTTGAAATGATTTGTTTAACAAATTGTTTAATATAGCAGATAACATTTTATTTACGATTAATATGACATTTATTCTTCCCACTTCCTTCTATGCATGATATAAAAAATAAAAAAAAATGTAAACCTTTTTCTTTTTAACCTATGAAATACATCGTCATGATTTTTACCTATATCAAAGCTTTAACTATTTAACATCGATTATTCTAAAAGAACCAATACCTTTATTTTTATTTTCTTATCTACACACACACACACACACACACACACACACACACACACACACACACACACACACACACACACACACATACAAGATTATTTTACCGAGATCTCATTTCTTTCCTTTTAGTTTCTGCCCATTTATATAAAATAAAAAAAAAACTGTTACTTGTTCAAAACTTACGTGGTACCACTCGGTTGCGTCACGCATGTCTACGCACTTTCACTATGTTATCGAATTTAGTTAAATTTTGTGTTTTACTATTACTTCAGCAACGTTATTCTTCTATTGTGTGAAATTTAACACATATTTTACTAAAATTAGACTCGGTTTTTATTAAGTCGAGTCTAATGCCACCCGGCCGGGTTTGTGACTAATCTGCGAGTGCCAATCAGCCTCCCCACTCTTGTTTGTTGCTAAACAGGAAAGGCACTGCCTTCACACTACAATTTTTCCATCGTCTTACAATATGTCTGTATTGTCTATAAGCCACAAGGGATAGTGTTGTTACACGGAGACGATATATGAGGCTGAGGTAGGCGGAGCCTTTGCTTAATTTCCTTCATCTCCAAAGCACATGGCACATACTCTTTCTCCTTAGCCATTTTTTGTTGCGGCGTCCCTTTCGCTTGTGACGCAGGTGAGGCACTCGTGCGGGTGGGCTCACATTCCACACGTGACAAACATTCAGTTCACAAACAAGTATTGCGTTCTCTGACAACACCCAGTCCAAAAAGTCATGTTACCGTTCATTGTTTGAATACAGCGCTATTGCACATGGGACTTGCAATGATGATATTAAAGACATTTTAAATAAATTTAATAAAAAAATAAAACCCCCCATTTTGACACATTACAGTACCCCCCCCCATGAGAGGTTTTATGCCCAAGAGCATAAAAACTCTCATTACCTAACCTAAAGGGATCAGTGCGGATTGGAGCCATAACCCCCCTTTAATCCTTTATCACAAACACTAGGGTTTAACTACCCCCGTAGTCAAGTGGCTGTGGAAACATCTATCCGACTTTGCTGGACTTTCTTCGAGAGAATCCCAACACCACAAAATCAAACAGACCTGAGACTTCGCTGCTCTGACCTGTCGGTCAGAACAGGTAAGCCCCACAGTATCACTTGGCCTTTAAACATTCAGTAAAAATATCTAATAACTGTCCTTTCATTCTTCCTTCCACATCCTCCACTGATGTGTTTCCCTTTAATTGTAAATAATTGTATTGGTTCGCTGAAAGCAAAGCATTGGTTCTTGTTTACACTTAATTATACATATATATTCCTAACAGTAATGTAAACATTTGTTATTTACTATACATGTTGGCCTGTCCAGTCTGAAACATCAAAACAATTTAAAAAAAATAAAAATTAAAAAAATCTTCCGATTTACATCAAAATTAATCACATACAGTTACCAATTCAAATGAAAAAAATTCAATCCTAACCTGTCAACTATCATCTTCAATTACCAAATTTCCATTTTTTTTCCAAAATAATTATGAAAAGCAACAACTATTTTTTAATTAATTTAATTTGTCTAAATTTTAATTAATTATGTCATTCAAAAATTTTCATTTCCATTAACTCATCTAAAATTATTTAACTGCTTCTCAAATTACACCAGGTTCCATCTCAAATCTCATTATTAACGTTAAATCAAAATAATTTTCAACTAATTTTCAAATATGGTGTACATACATAAATTCATCATAATACATTTGGTTCAAAGTAAATACCAAAATTAAACAAAATTGTAGGTACATGTTATACATATAAAACACAAAAAAATACAACTTAAATCCAACATACATTACATTTCAAAATAATTACATATCAATTCCCCATGAGCATATCATACAATACCTACTCTGAATAAAAAAGAAAACCTCATCATGAAATATGAATTACTAAAAATACTAGGTACATAAAAACAAGTTACATAACATATTAATTACTTGAAATAGCCAAGTACATAAAAACAAATGCGTACACATTACTACATTTAAAATATTCTACTTTTATAATATCTAAGTCATGAAATTAATTATTTATGGTAAGTGAATATAATGTACGTCATAAGCAATTATAGCAATAATTAGACCATCAATACAATTTGGGACAACAATACCGACTGAACAGTATCTGTGGTGTTCATTGCTATGAGCACAATAATCATTTAGTCATCTCATCAACTCATCAACATACTAAATATTTAGAATTAATATTAAAATATTAATTCTAAATATTTAGTAACGTGACTTGGAGACAATTAAAACAAAATGGATCATCAACATACGTCAGTTTAAAGTTTTAATTCGTTACTCCCCAGAGTAACCTCCCTTCCACACACACTATGACCCCCCCTGGACTGAGGCGCCCAGTTGCTTCCACAAGGACTGAAGTTTTGGAGGAATTTTGGCATCTCCTGTCCTTGCTTCGGCCTTACATTTTTAAATTGCCAGGTATTATAATATCTGAATTTTATATATATAACCTTAAAACGGGTCTATCACCTGTTTTGCTGTTCCTACTCGAACAAGGTGATAGCCGCTGTTCCATAGTTCCGGGGATTTCCCCTAAGTTAATTTCAATTTTCACCAATTTCATGGGCAACCAACCATGGTCAGTTTTACAATTGCTGCCCACAGCTGGTTGTCGTCCAAAACCACGATCTGGGTTGGTAAGGCCGAGATCGCCCGAAAAGGCGAGGAAATCTTCTCTCATTCGCATGTTTTACCTCGTCTTTAGAATACATTGCACGGTAGCAATTAACATATAATATAAAATTATATAAGTGGTTGTGCAGTGTATATATACACCAGTTTCGGCCTCCGATGATGGTAACGTACTTTGACGTTACTCATCAACCCTTACTGCTATCTAGTGGCACATGCCGCCACTGTAATAGCACAACTAATAGCTAAACTTAAGTCCTTCTCTGCATTTAGTAACTACATTTCACAATTGATTTTCTCTTCTAGATACACCAAACAACCCCCCAAAATTACCCCTTAATCTTGCATAATATAACATAAACATTATAAACATTAACATTACTACGTTCAACTAAACAATTCACCTTTAAATAATTTGTATAAAAAATGATCAACATTACAACTTGAACTTTCTGTTAACTCTTTTTATTTATACTCTAAATTATTTAACATTTATTGGACCATTAGATTCTCCCAAAAATTCAAATTTATTGTTAACATTCATTTTGCATCATTTCACAATAATATTTTATGTATGTATTCTTAATAGTAGTGGCTTTCAAATTATTTTTGGTACGTTGGTGTAGGTAGTGTCATATGTACCATTACAATATAGACATTTTGTTGTTTTATTTCGTTTCTAATTTCATTAGAATTACTATTGATTTCATTGAATCTACCATTTACTTCATAAAACTTTCTACTTATTTCATCAAATTTACTATTTTGTTCATTCATTTTTGTGTCATTGGCATCAAAGCGACTATTTATTTTATCGAATTTAACATCAGAATCACTCTTTTGTTCATTAATATCGCTTGATATTGTTCGTAAAATACTCATTATATCATTATAATCATCTTTCTTAACTGGGATAGGCGTCGATTGATTCGGTACGCCTTCCATTGTCATCGACTCGGTCTCGCTTAAGTCACTATTTATTTGACTTTCAGTATGGCTGTCATTGAAGCTGACTTCCTTGTTACTATTTTCACTCGTATTCATTTTGCTCATTTAATTCTTACTTATCTATAATACACATATATCAATCATATTATAACATAACGCTATCTGACACTCTCGTCATCTATGTCTATTTCTACGTACATACCAATTTACTCATTTCAAACAACCATCCGGTTCCTCAAAACAGGTCCACATTTGCATAAATTTCATTTATACAAATGGTCCCAGCTTCGGGCGCCATTGAAACAATTTAATATTTCTGAATATAAGTTTATAAGTTAACTTTGTTTACTACTATTCAATTTCGGCTATTATAGCCGCCATGTTGTTTGATACCAACTTGAAAATTTACTTACCAGGGCCATGTTCAAGTTCGACGAGCTGAAAAACAAGATGGTTGTTTGGCACAAATAAAAATTCACTTTACAATTTTACGAAAACTTGAATTTTATTTATCGTGGTTACTTCCATTCCCTTTCAAACGTATTCAAAGCTATTCATACACAATATTTTACTCGATAAAAGTTAATTAAAATTTTACTTGGTTCTGTATAAGCAAAAGTGTAGTTGAAACAAAATAACATATATTTACGGTACCATTTAGAATGGTTTACACAAACCAGCGCTCCTAGAATATTACTTATAAACATTCATACACCCCGAGCCCTTGAGATCTCATTTTTAATGATTCAAAGTCTTTTAAATAAATTTCTAATAAATTTTCATATTTGATTTTTTTAAATTTGTAGTACTCCGCCGATTACTTAGCTGTGTATTTGGTGATCCAGAGCCGTCCTTTATTTTTTGTACCCCGCACCTTTCTTATTGCACTGTTTTTATTGACGAAACTGCTATTACTTTTTGTCCTAACACTGTATAGTTATATTCTTACTTGAGTTATTCTTTTGGTTAAAAAAAAAATCACATTTTTGAGTTGCGGGCGCCCGCGATTTTGTTCCGGAACTTCGCGACTATACAGCGCGACGGAATATTGTAGACTGGGGCGAAATTTAATGTCTTAATTTCTGAAGTGGTGAGGGAATCACGTGATGTCAAACTTTTGTTCTTGCGAGTTTTGAAGTCAATTTTGACGGGATCGTTATTTTGGATCTACATTCCAGCGACGACGTAAAGTTGGGTTTGTCTCTGACGTCATATGGTATGACCCGTGATTTCATAGGTTTATAGGTCATGTAGCTAAAAATAACTGTTCCTTATGCGTTCTGGTATTGACCTTGACACGAATTCACTCACTGCATATTACGTCGTCATAATTTATGAATAAAATTTTACAATTATTAATTCTTTTTACGTTTCCCCAAAATATTCCCAGGCGGGCTTATATGTACCGTTACAAGGCTATTTGATCAATTTCATATATTTTCAGCACATTTTTTATTTCGTTTTTATTTAGAAATTGAGCCCTCATATCTTACATGGAGAATTCAATTTTATGATTTCTCAGCAAGTGCGGAGTAATAACTCGCGTTCGCATTATACATTACTATGACAGAAGTTTCTCCCAGTAAATGGTGGAAGTTGACTCTTTATAAAGTTTCGAATTCATTTCGTTGTGATAATCTGTATTTAATGAAGACATTATTTAACCAGTAAGCGAAATTTTGCAACGTTTTAGTGGGACCAAATACATCACTACTTTAGACTTGACTGCAGGCTACTGGCAGATAGAGCTGGAAGAGGAGTCTCGGCAGTATGTGGCCTTTCTTTACAACGGTAGGAATTACCAATTTCGTCGACTACCATTTGGACTAAATGTAAGTGTTTCAATTTTTATCAAATGCCTGGATTATGTGCTAGGGAGAGAGATCTTAGAATTCACAACCGTTTATGTAGATGATATAGTAATTACATCACCAGACATTGATACACACTGTGAAAGGTTAGATAGGGTACTAGATAGACTGCATGAATATGGCATACAGTTAAGTTTAAGAAGTCAGAATTTTTGAAAGAACAAGTTAATTTTTTGGGACATATAATTTCAGCAAGGGGTATCAGTACAGACCCTAAGAAGGTAGAAATAATACAAAATTTTCCGATACCAAAAAATGTGAAACAGTTGCAAAGTTTCTTAGGCTTGTGCAATTATTATAGGCAATTTGTAGACAAATATTCATATTTAACAGTACAATTGGGACATTTATTAAATAAAGACAATAGATGGCGGTGGAATTTAAAAGAGCAAAATATATTCGAGCTGATAAAAAATAAATTCTTAAACACAGTTATATTAGCTCATCCTAATTTTTCAGAGCCATTTTATATACACACAGACGCGTCAGACATTGCATTGGGAGTAGAGTTGTTTCAGTTAGATGGGAGTGATAACCACAGAGTAGTAGCTTTTGCAAGTAGGTCTCTATTAAGTAGTGAAAAGAACTACACTACGACGGAGAAGGAGGCGTTATCAATAGTTTTCGCCTGTAGAAAGTTCAGAACGTACTTGCTAGGAAATAAGGTAATCATAAGGTCCGACCATCAAGCGTTAACGTTTTTAAAGAACTGTAAATTAACTCATGGTAGGTTAGTGCGGTGGATGCTGATATTACAAGAATATGACTTAACAATTGAGTATTGTAAGGGGAAAGAAAATATAGTAGCTGATGTCCTATCCAGAACAGATTTTGATAATAATACCGAAGTAGACATAGCAAATACATATAAAATATTTATAGTAAAAGAAGTAGATATGAAAAAATTAATAAGTAACTTAGCCGCAGAACAAGAGAGAGACACCGAACTTAATAAAATAACATTAGCTTTGAGTCAAATACCCAATGTACCTCATAAGTGGGAGAAACATTTCAATTTGTTTAATAAACACTTATTTCATCGGGCAAATGAACAGGGAGATGATTGGAAGTTGTGTATCCCTAAAGTCATAATACCTGAAGTAGTGAGAGATTGCCATCTAAGGTATGGTCATATAGGCCCCAAGAAATGTAGTGACATATTAAAAGAGTCATGTAAATTTAATAATATGGAAAGAACGGTGCGTAAAATATTACAAACATGTGAAATTTGTCAGAAAGCTAAAGTAAACAATCGTAAACAGGAGGGTTTAATGCAGCATGTAATGCCAGACAGTCCTTTAGCATTAGTTGCTGTTGATTTATATGGCCCGTTACCCAAAGGTCGAGGAGGTGTAAACTATTTATTTGTTGTATTAGATGTTTTTACTAAGTTTGTAAAACTATACCCGATTAAAAAGGCAACATCATCGGTGTTGGCTAGGAAAATAGTAAATGAATACCTTGTTGAAGTAGGTAAGCCTCAAGTAGTGTTATCAGATCATGGCTCGCAGTTCACCAGCAACACCTGGTGGGAAACTTTAGGTTGGGAAAATACTTTAGTTAAACATACATCAGTGTATCATCCACAGTCAAATCCAAGTGAACGGGTTATGCGGGAGTTAGGTAGAATGTTCAGAACCTTTTGCCATAAAAAACATTCTTTGTGGGCTACTTTTGTGTGCAAAATAGAGTGGTATATTAACAATAGTTTACATGAGTCCACTAGTTACAGCCCATATGAGTTGATGTTTCAGAGAAGGCCGTCACGCATATTAGAAGAGCTAGTAAAGTTTCCAACCAGGACGGAAATACCACATGATAGGAAATTGGTAATCGCTAGGGAGCGCCTGCTGAGTAAGGCTGAACAACGGAAACGGAGACATGACCGGAATTTAACACCCATACAATACGAGGTAGGACAACTAGTATTAATAAAAAATCACGATCAGTCATCAGCATTGGACAAAGAAATTAAGAAATTCTTCCTATTGTATGACGGTCCATATGAGGTTAGCCAAGTGAAAATGGAGAATGCTTATATTTTAATAGATTTGCAAACCCGAGAAATAAAAGGAACTTATAATGTGACCCAATTAAAAAAGTATTATCTAGCTGAGTGATGATGGATGTATTTATAAATATTAATATTTTTCATACATAAACAGACATTTGTATATTCTATTATTATAAATTGTTACTATTGTTTATACACACATTATGTATTTTATGTAAATGAACATTAAGATAGTTAAGAAAGAAATGTATTAGTTAAAACACCACCAAGACTAGAAATGTCATGTAATTTAAATTATTAATTTTAATTTTAAAAAGCATATTATACTTGTGATTCCCCAACTTTTCGGGCGGTCACGGCCTCACCGAACCTTGACCGTGGAATTGGTTTAGCTTTAACAGCTATGGTTGGGGCACATTACGATTACGCACTGACCATAACTGGCCATAGGTGTTATCGTTGTAAAGGTGTACTTTGAAATTGATGGGGGGTGAAATTAAGGGGAATCACCAAACTTATGGAACAGCGGCTGCCACTCTGCCCGCGTAGGGGTAGCAGAGACAGGTGGTAGAACCGCAATAAGGGTGCATAATTATAGACAAAGATATATTGATATCTATACCTTTTTAAATTTAACGCAGAAGCAAGGACACGGAGATGTCACATTCCTCCATAACTTCAGTCCTTGTGGACGCCACAGTCCAGGGGGGGTCATAGTGTGTGTGGCCGGGAGGTTACCAAGGTGGGTAACGATTTAAAAAATTTTTTGTTGCATTTTAGTAATGATGACTCGCTATTAAATACTTTTATTAAAATTTGAAAAAATAGATGCACTAGATATTCTATATATTGTGTTGATTGTATGTAGTATGTTAGGAATAAGGATTATAAAAATATAATAATAAGTTTTCAGTGTTTAAAGATTCTTGCTAAAAATGAAATAAATTTTTCGATGAGTAAAAAAAAAAAAAAAAAAAAATTTTTTGAGAAACGAATTCATAAAAGTAAAGTGAGTTTAAAGGATAATTTTATGATTTTATATGCAAATTTAATGATGTAAGGTATGTAACATTTTAAATACAAATTGTTTATTTTAAGATGATAGTAACAGTGTGTGAATTATTAATGTACTATGTTTTCTTATGTTTGTTAGTGTAAGAGAATATTATGAATTTAGATATTTTAAAGGCATTTTAAATTGGGGACGAGATAAATGTAATATGAAAATGGGAATGTTTATTTAAATTCTGATGGGAATCAGGGCAATAATTTTAAATTTTGGAATAAAGTTAATAATAGAAAGTAGATGGAATTTTAAAAGAGGTATCATATTGTTGGTAGGTATTCTGATATGTTAGAAATAAGTAAAAACAAAACCAGTGCTTCTTAGCGCAAACCAGCACCGCTAGGGGGAAACAGATCAGTTGGGGATATGGTGTTGTATAAGGCCACTATTTTGATATTTGATTTGTTGTTTCAGTGTTGGGTGATGCTGTGGCGGCGGACCTGAGCTGGCCAGCGCGTCAGAGCAGGGGCGTTGAGTATCTGTCTGACTCTACGGTGTTGGGATCTCGAGAGAGAAGTCCAGTATTGTCATGCAGATGCGGTCACAGTCACCGGACCAAGGGTGAGTTGATTGTATTTTTTGTAAACTATACGGGGGGTTGTGGCGATATATCCTGGCTGATCCTTTTAGCAAGTATGAATGTGTCAATGAGGTTTTTTATGCTTCGGCATAAAATATCTCATTGAGGGGGGTATTGTAACATGGCATTTTGGCCTACCTGAAGCAATCTAAAGAAATTTGTATATTTTTTGTAATAAATGAATAAAAATCTTCAATTTTGAATAAAATACAAAACAGGTAAATTTGTTATTTGGAGCGATCGTGACGATGGCAGCACTGCTTGAGACGGTGAAGACAATATTATTATTCGATGATATTTTGTAAAACAGCTTCAACGGACGCAGAATTAATAAACTGCCACTGTGTCAAGGTCAGACAATGACGAACACGAAACCAGTAAACACATTATGTAACGGTAAACAAGTTATGTAACAGTGTCAAGCGATCTGACGTCAGGGCCTATCCTTGGTGAGTAATTCAGTTATGTAACGGTCACATGCAGCTGGCGAAGTGATACAAACTCTAAGACAAAGAAAATGTGACACACAACAACCGTTGCTTCACAAAATAGCGCCTGTTTCTCAGCCCAGTCTAACGCCATCACCACTCGCGAGTGGATGACATAAAGTTTCGAAACGTAATAGTGCAGGCCCGCATACTGCATATAAATGTGTATAAAACATTAAAAATGTAAAATAACAAAATTAACTTTCATTAGAGTGGCTAACAACTAAAATTCTTCTTGAAAACATGTAAACTTAGTGCGAAATAACAACGGTAGTGCGTGCACGAGGGATCATCTGATGAACGTACATAGAAGGATCATAAAAGGAAAGTAAAAATTAATACAATCTTTATTAAAATCTTGCAAGTCCCCTATTCTAATATAAAATGACCTCATTAAGGGGAATATAAAATGTAACACAAGAATGTGTGTGTGCGTGAGTATGTAAAAAATATATTTAAACAAAGAAGTGCTGGTTTCGTAATTTGGTATAATAATCTTATATAGATCGTTAAGGTCATTTGATTTCTTGTTTACAATTAACTAAATAATGAGTTGTTTTCTAAATTGAGCCCCATGGCCAAATATAATCACCATATTATAATGAAATTGACAAAATGGGAATAAAATGAAAAGTATTCGTAAACTTTCAATGTGTGTTGTTCATTTGCGTTTAACCATTTCTCTCTGTCAATAAGTACACCTGACGAAACCCTGGTAGTTTAAATAATCAAATTACACAATAATAAATTTATTTTAAAGCTAGTACCGCTTTAATAGGGACGAAAAACCAATTTCTACAATTTTTTGAAATTTGGTTTAAAAAAGTTATCCGTTTTTTTACTTTAAAACGTCTATTACGCAAACATAGGTGAATGTTTATTAATGATTTTGGTCCCAGATATGTAAATTGCATTAACAACAAAGAGCTAAAGTTTCAGGATCATATCGTAAAGGGTTTCTGAGAAAAAGGAACATGAACATAAAACAATTGTAATTTTCGGTAAACTAAATTGTAAAGTTAGTAAAGTCTGGTGATGACATTAGAGTTATTTTACTATTAAAACATTCCAGGTCCATAGTCTTGATCTTCATCTTGTTCTTCTAATCTTCTTTTCAGTTGCCTTTTTTTCTTTCTGGCCTCCTTGGTTCTATTTTGTACTGCTACTTCCGCTTTTTGTCATTTTATACAATCCAACTGTTTGAGTATTTAACTGTGTATTTATTAATTCCTAAATTTAACTTTGAATAAACGTCTAGTTTGCTTCTATAGCCCTCATTAAATGTCAAAAGTGCAGTATAAATTCCAAATTGTAGTGTATTTAGCCACACAAAAACAATTTTTGGAACATTTGTCCACGCAACATAATTAAAACTCTCATTAGGGTTTTGTGTGTGGCTGTGTAAACATTTTTATAACAATTCAGGATTATCAAGGTCCCAATAAATACATTTTGTAACAGACATTATTTCTTTTGGCAGAGAGTGCTCATGTTTGAATTCAGTACCTAATGCCTGGGCTTTATTATATCTACACCACGATTCGACTCCTTTTGGGCATAAGCCGTGTTGTGATTTATCATCACTAGATAACTTATGATAATAAGTTGCTCATATTTTACTTCCATATTCCTTAAGGAATGGAAGTATGGTGATGGCAAAAAAAATCGTGTTCGAGATTATTGCAGATTCTGATTCTACTACACTCAAAACATGAAAAAAAGTCGTTTTCCGAAAAGTGTCTGTCTGTGTGTGTGTCTGTAGATTTTTTTTCTATGGCAAACGATAACTGCCGCAAATTCAAACAGAATCAAATAATGTTTTGCATACAGCCCTGATTTGTAGAGTACTCACGACCTATTGTTTTTGGTGAAGATCGGTTGAGGGAACGGGGTAGTTTACCTGCAACGGTTTTTTTTTATCAAGGGAAATTTTTTTTTTTTGGCAAACGATAACAGCCGCAAATTCAAACAGAATCAAATAATGTTTCGCATACAGCCCTGAATTGTAGAGTTCTCAAGACCTATTGTTTTTGGTGAAGATCGGTTAAGGGAAAGGGGTAGTTTACCTGTAACGTTTTATGTTTTAACAAGGGTATTTCCTATGGCAAACGATAACAGCCGTAAATTCAAACAGAATCAAAAGATTATTTGCATACAGCCCTAAATTGTAGAGTTCTCAAGACCTATTGTTTTTGGTGAAGATCGGTTAAGGGAAAGGGGTAGTTTACCTACAACGTTTTTTTAACAAGGGTATTTTCTATGGCAAACGATAACAGCCGCAAATTCAAACAGAATCAAATAATTTTCTGCATACAGCCCTGATTTGTAGAGTACTCAAGACCTATTGTTTTTGGTGAAGATCGGTTGAGGGGAAGGGGTAGTTTACCTGCAACGTTTTTTATCAAGCGTATTTTCTATGGCAAACGATAACTGCCGCAAATTCAAACAGAATCAAATAATTTTTTGCATACGTCAGTGAATTGTAGAGGACTCAAGGCCATTAGATTTTGGTGAAGATCGGTTAAGGGGAAGGGGTAGTTTACCTGCAACCTTTTACGTTTTAACAAGAGTAAAGTACTTGAAAATTCATTTAAACTTTTTCAAACAATGGTAATTGTTGAAAATAAAATAATTTTGTTGCCAGGCAATAAAATTATAATTTTTTCATTTTAATGTAAATTATGTATATATTAGAAAATATATCGTGCTTGGCAGGCAAGCATATTTCAGATTATAAATCTTAGAATATGGAAGTCATGTATGGTTCTCCATACCGATATTTTTCATGGTTTCTAAATTGTTACTATCACTTCTTGTAACCAAGCCATAGTATAATTGCAAACTGTCTATCTCAGTATCTGTGAGATGATTTCTGCCTCCATTTGGTTTCCTGTCTTCCAATTTCTTGCTTTTCATATCTTTTTTTAATACGCCACAACTGACTACCTATTCTTTTCTGAATGTGTCCTATGCAGAACAACAGATTTACCAACTCTAACATAGTAAAATGTCCCAACTTTGACATAATAAAATTTTCTGACTAAACATAAAAAAATAAGGAAGTAAAACTTGTTTTTCATAAAGTTCAAACGGAAAACCAAATTTCGAGGTTGACACATTCCAATAAAAGACACATTTTTGTGCCTTAACATTCCTTTAGAGCAAAATAATAAATATATTATTAAACAGAATTTAATGAAGAATAAGAAACAAGCAAAAAAAATATCAATTTTTTTTCATTTTTACCAGTTCTGCAGTCCTTAAATCACATAAAGTAATCACTAGTTTTTTGTTTTGTTTTAAGAAGCATGTTACTTAGCTGCAAGGTGTCGCAGGCGCTTCAAGGTTACTATTTCAGTAGTTTGTGTCGCCTATCTCTCAAAGTAGGTCATCAATTCCCTCGATCATCTTGGTACCTTGAGAGTAACTTGGCAGCCCAATATTTATTTTAATAATACTGAGATCTTGTGAATTGTCTTTTGGATTAAATTCCTCCACAATTTCGTCCTCATTTAGGATATGTTGTAAATCCACAAACCAGTGTCCCGAAAGTCACTTTCTTGCACACTTGTGCAACCTTTTAACTGTTAAAAAAATTTAGTAAACTCAGTGTTTTCATTCATATTTCTTGGTGTGCCACAATTACATTGTGTTTGTTTACTGTACTGTATGCTCCACACTAAAATGCAACCCCAAGATTTGTTCATTCAGTGCCAGCACCTGCTACCCATGTTTTTATTATCCGAGTTACCAACTTACTGTGAAGAACAGTGAGCGCTATTCTAATGTTTTTAACCTTTTTGGTGCTCTGGGTGGGTATTTTAATGTTCGTGTGGTGCTCCAGACGTGTTGAGTCGCACATTGTTTTAAATTGGTAAAGTTCTCAGAACAGATTAGTATGCCTGTGGCTGTGACACACGGAATAAGCATTGTGCGTACAAGGTCACGGGATTATTTTGAGTTATGATGTATAAAAACATACTATTTATACTTTTATTTTAACTGTTTATTACTTACCGATATTTTGGATCTTCCTAAGGGTACCCAGAGTTCTTTTATAAGCGAGGTCAGAAACAGTGTGAGGTTACGAAATAAGTATTAATGCACATTTTGTATGAAGAGAATTTACTTAATCTTTATTAATCATTTAATATGCTCTGTTGCAAATTATTCATTACTAAATTCTGGTATGTTTACAAAACCTCTATTATTTTTAGTGTATTGTGTAACTGGAATACTGCTTCCTTGTAATAGGCAATTTTACATTATTGACTTACATGCTATAGCTTACCTTATACATCACACATAAATACATAAACACAAACACAAACAGCCCAGCCTGCAATTTACATCCTCACAGCCACACAGAAAATTATAAAGCCCTTAACATTTTGGAATATTCCCCCCGCCGGCAACGTGGTTTTCGTTCGCACTCATGGAGACTCTTTTTTAATTAATGTTCATGTCCGAAAATAAAACCCGATCTGTTCTTCCCTGTATTCTCGACCGCGGTCACGTATTTTCAACTGTTACTTTGTATTCACTTTTGAGATTTAAAAAAAACTGATAGAATTTAGCAGAGTGCACTTGGCTCTGTGTCGGCCGACACAATCAACAACGGACTGGGCACGCTTCTCTTGCGAGCGGGAGGAAGTTCAGGTCCACTGCCAACGGATCTCGTCGATGTTCATAGTTGATTTGTAGTTTGTTGGCTATGAGCATGACATATAGTGGTTTTTTCTGTAGTGTGTGCCGATGATATTTAGGCACTTCTGGCGTGGTGTCACCAAAAGGGGCAGTGACTTAGCTACGTTTCCTTCAGCTCAGTCAAGTAGATGAAACAGAAAAAGTACTTTTCACCATTTTGGTGTTTCCTGACAGCGTCAGTCCGAGCGTATACTCACTTGACGCGTGCGTGCGCATGGTCATACACAAGCAAAGTTCTTAGAAAATTGGGGTGGCTGCATACTTCAACTGATTTCGCAACGTAATATTGCGTTGCTGCCTCGTTACTGTGTTCTATACACGTTTTCTGGTCACCGTTGAGAAATGAAACTTTCACAATATTTTTTATGAAACCCCGAAAATTAAATAAATTTAAAATACAAATACCCACAAATTTGACACGTTACAATACCCCCTCAATGAGAATTCTTCTGTCCAAAACAGAAGAAATCTCATTGATAAAACCCCTAAGAGGACCGGTGAGGAACTGGTGCCAAAAACCCCCCTTTGTTCTTACTCTGCATGGGTAAACGACCCCCCTGGCTCGGCGACGATGGGCGCATCTGAACGAGATCACTGGACTTCCCTGTAAGAGATCCCAACACCGAAAAATCGAACAGACACGCACCACGGCGCACCTCGCCTTCTATCATGCTACCCCAAAAATCCTCAATCCCTGGCTTAGATTATGCCAGATCCTCCACTGATATGTTTCCCCTTATATGCAAGCTGGGCTGCCTTTAGCAGATACTGGGCTCACACACACTCACATTACATATTGAAAATTGAAAACTTCTTTAAAAATTTATTTAAATTGCAACTCTCTGGTTGTCTTTATTTAAAATCAAATCACAAATTTTGTATATAATTTAGATTATTCTCTTCACTAGGTTTTTCTGTTATTTCTGTTAGTTAAAATAAATCAATTTAAACATTTCTTACAATTAAGAACATCCTTAACCTAACATGTGATTACCTAAAGTCTAACAATACAATTCAACAAAATAAATCAATAATAATAAACATGGTTAGAACACAAACAGTAAAATAATCAAAGTTTAAAATATCCATTAGCTGGCAGGCGAAAAACCAAGCTTTTTTTTTTTTTTTTTTTTTCAAAAAAATATTTTCCAAAAAATTTTAAAATTCAAAGAAAAAAATTTAAATTTATTAAAAGGTTTCCTTTACATATAGAAATTATTTAAAATTTGTTTAAATTGATCAAAAAAACAAAAGTTGAATTAACTTCCTTACTATTAACTTATATGACCTCACTGTCAGCTGATCAAAACTAGGTCAAGTCAAAAACCTTGACCCACATACGCTATGTACAAGTTCTATCTGAAAATACATTTAACATCTGTAACATTCTAACTTGAAACACAAAACATAATAAAATAAAACATTTAAAATAAACAAAATATTATCATAATTCACAATCCAATTGACATTTAAATTATTCAAAATAAACACTTTCTAACTTTACATTTCCAAATTCTATCAAACTTTGTCACTGGTTTCAATTAAAAAAATTTCTATATTTTTATTATAAATCTCTCTCTTTGTTTGACAATCTTATTCTCCATTACTGTGGGTGATTTAATTATTTATTTCCATTTAATTTACTACTTGACATTTATACATATACCATCTTTACCTCTCTAATACCACTTTAACTATCAGGACACCCGACTCTACCTAAACATCTATCCAACAATCTCTAAACCCAACTTACCTCTGGCACCGCTCATCTTTGTACTAGGATGTGTGTTCCCAACTTGGCTATCTACATACGAACCAATGCCCCTCCAAAATATCGGCAAACACTCCCTTAAACTACTCTATCCCCGCCGCAACGCCACACGCTGCTCACACCTTACCACCTCACCCTTACTACAAAATATCATCAACAAATATATTTATCTACCATTCACATTACGCATCGCTATATATATACTCCCTACTACTGTGTCAACATCAATACTTCTCAAATTCTACTGCATTATCTCACAACAACATTACATTAACTCAAAACAATATTTTTCTCTCTACTACCCCTTTAACTTTTACCTGGACTGATCTACATGTCCCACAAAATATTCATCACCCAAAAACTATCTTTTATTAGCTTTCACAAATTATTACTTTATTTCTCACTTTATCAAATTACTCTTCTCATTACTTCAAATAACAACATTGGCACATTAGAACATTACCTTTAATATAAGTTACCTGGAACATTTATAAACAATTGTACAGTGACACTCTATTGCTGATCAGCTGACATTCCCAGCTAATTGTAAACACATTTCAAAAAAATTGTGCAGATTACATTAAATATATATTTTTATCAATACTCCCATCTACCATCATTGTTTCCCCTTTTTCTGATTCTGATAATTATGTGAACCGCCTGCCAGTCGGTTTAGTTATTTGCTTAGTGTAAAAATACACAGATTATATAAACACATATTTTTTATCAATTCTTATACCTAACCTACTACAATAAAATATTACATTTAGAATTATAGAAAGAACACCTTATATTGAATGTATGAGCATCTGGTTATTTATTTGAGTGGAATACAAACATTTTGATTAGATCAAAATTGGAGTTAGCAATTTTTATGTTATAAATTTAAATTCGTGGCTCCTCTGAGCCACCTCCCATCCACACACTCTATTGCAAGTTATGTAAGACTGTAGCGCCTTTTTGCTTCCACAAAGACTGCATATTTGGAGTAATTTGACATCTCCGTGTCTTTGCTTCGGCAGTTATATTTTAACATTTTTGATATCAACATATGTTTGGTTATATTTAAACGCCCTTAAACGGGTCTACCACCTGGCCTTGCTGTTCCTACTCGAACAGAGTGGTAGCCGCTGTTCCCTAGTTTGGTGATTCCCCTTAATTCCCCCCCGTCAATTTCAAAATTCACCTTGACAACGATAACAGCTATGGCCAGTTAAGGCAGAACGTGTCGCAATGAGCCCCAACCATAGCTGTTAAAGCTAAACCAATTCCACGGTCAGGGTTCGGTGAGGCCGTGACCGCCCGAAAAGTTGGGGAATCACAAGTAAAATATCTTTTGTAACACTAAAACTAACAATTTATATTTAATGACATTATCAGTCTGGGTGGTGTTTTAACCCCATACATCTCTTTCCTAACCTTCATTAACATAAAATAATAAGTACAAAAATTAAAACTTCCTACCATTGCAGTTCCACACTCCACTGTTATGTCACTTCTTTAAACACCAATATACCCCCTAAAATTACCCTTTAATCTTGTATAATAAGTTCTTTTATTTAGTTTTTTAAAAATTTTTACATAGACACTTCTGCAAGTCCAATCTTTCACTTTTCACTAACATTTTCTTTCTGACAAAATAATAAGTACCACAATGGATCATCTTATACAGTTACATCAAAATAAAATACATTTGTGTTGTTTTCTGAGGGAAACCAATTCCTTGAAAATTTAAGTATTCAAATTTCATATTTTTTGGTCGTTTCATTTTACAATTTCTAAAACAAAACTAAAATATTTCGTGAAGAGGAAAAAATATATATATATATACTACCTTTCCACGAACTATGGGTCCCCCTCCCTGTTCAAAGTGTTGTACGTTTTCAAATTTTAACCAATTTTGGTGGAGCCGGACCATCGTTGCGTTCACCGCCCGAAGGAAGATCCTCCAACCATGGCCCGCCTCCAAGTTCCGAATACCATGGCCAGGACTGGTAAGATCGTGACCGCCCGAAAATGGGGGAGACTCCCTTCTGTAAACATATAAAACCAAATTAAATTTCATTCACACAATAACAATTAATAACCATTTAACTTCATTCTCAAACTTTCTTTTATACGACCTTAATTAAGTAATTAATTTCATTTATTTAATTCAATTATTTAAAAGTTCACAATTACTTTCATCGCTTATTTAGTCTGTCAAATTTTATAATTATTATTAATTTATACTGGTTAATTGCAAATTTAATTTAATTGATAATTAATGTTATCAATTTCTCCTACATATACATTGTTTACATAACATATAGTATACCATAATGTAGTACACAAATACATTTAACATAATGATATCTACATATAAAAGAATATACAGTCCAATTTATTATTTATTATCATTAACCACAAATCGTTCCATAAGACAATGCACTTCAAAACCACATCATTCATATAATTAAATGTTCATGAACAATAAACAATTACCCCATATCGTCGAATAATAGTCTAATCTTATGATTATACCAGTCATTTACTATTGAATACACTATCTCGTGATTATCAATATAATTATTCTCTATCTTATCTTATTCTTCTACAATATCATTTGAATTAATATGATTATTCCATATTATTCCCTCATATACCTGGTCACGCTCGAGTATGGTCCTGTCGCCGTTATATTCTGTTAAAATCAGGTGAGTTATATTATCATTGTTAACCTCATCTACTGCTATCTCAGTTTCACTGTAAGGTAAGTACTCATTATTATTATTATTATTACTTCTCTCTGTGCCTAACCTTTCTACGAATTCTTCATAATTTCTCTTTACTTTAAATACCTCTATTTATCTCTTTCTCTCTCTCTCAAAACATTTCTCACCATCACACCAAGCTACACTCTCTCTCTCTCAAAACATGCAGGGGACATTAACTTATCATTACGGCACCACCTATGAAGTGCACAAAAAACCAAGGGAAATTTATCTGCAGACCTATCGTCTTCCAAATACTTATGTGAAGCCATTTCTTCACCCCCCACCACAACATTACGGGAAAAATCTACCCCCTGCATCCACTCTACCTGTAAATTCTTTCTACTCTCTCTCTCTGATTCATCACACAAAAACATCTTATCAACTTCTACTCTTTCTACAATTACGTTATCACTCTCAACATCTACACAATCATTTTCTAACACCATATTTTTATTTCTATTATCATTGTTATCACTTGTAAACCCATTATTTAAATCATCATTTCCACTACTACTTACCCTGTCATCTTTGTTCGATTTTAATTTGTTTATTACTTTCTCATTTTCTAATTCTATTTCGCCTAACCGTGTCTCTATTTCACTTAATCCTTTATCATAAATACAGCTTTGTTCCTGAATTTCTTTTTTCATTTCATCGAATTTTACATTAAGATTATTTTGAACTTCTCTAATTTCATTTTTCTGTTCGTTAAAAAGTGCTTGCATCATTTTCATTATTTCTGCCATTTTAAAAAAATTTGTTTAAATATCTCTTTCACAAAATTTTGTTCCGTGTAATAAATATTACACAATCTTATTTTATATGTAAAATTATTGTACTATTTTCTGCCATGTGTAGTTACAACATAACCTTATTTTTACGTATTTTATATCCTTTCGATACCACTCTGTTTCTGAATTCTGGCTTATTTATATAATTATTTTATATAATGTCCATCGTTCGGGCAGCCATTTGTATAAAAACATACTATTTATACTTTTATTTTAACTGTTTATTACTAACCGATATTTTGGATCTTCCTAAGGGTACCCAGAGTTCTTTTATAAGCGAGGTCAGAAACAGTGTGAGGTTACGAAATAAGTATTAATGCACATTTTGTATGAAGAGAATTTACTTAATCTTTATTAATCATTTAATATGCTCTGTTGCAAATTATTCATTACTAAATTCTGGTATGTTTACAAAACCTCTATTATTTTTAGCGTATTGTGTAACTGGAATACTGCTTCCTTGTAATAGGCAATTTTACATTATTGACTTACATGCTATAGCTTACCTTATACATCACACATAAATACATAAACACAAACACAAACAGCCCAGCCTGCAATTTACATCCTCACAGCCACACAGAAAATTATAAAGCCCTTAACATTTTGGAATATTCCCCCCGCCGGCAACGTGGTTTTCGTTCGCACTCATGGAGACTCTTTTTTAATTAATGTTCATGTCCGAAAATAAAACCCGATCTGTTCTTCCCTGTATTCTCGACCGCGGTCACGTATTTTCAACTGTTACTTTGTATTCACTTTTGAGATTAAAAAAAAACTGATAGAATTTAGCAGAGCGCACTTGGCTCTGTGTCGGCCGACACAATCAACAACGGACTGGGCACGCTTCTCTTGCGAGCGGGAGGAAGTTCAGGTCCACTGCCAACGGATCTCGTCGATGTTCATAGTTGATTTGTTGTAGTTTGTTGGCTATGAGCATGACATATAGTGGTTTTTTCTGTAGTGTGTGCCGACGATATTTAGGCACTTCTGGCGTGATGTCACCAAAAGGGGCGGTGACTTAGCTACGTTTCCTTCAGCTCAGTCAAGTAGATGAAACAGAAAAAGTACTTTTCACCATTTTGGTGTTTCCTGACAGCGTCAGTCCGAGCGTATACTCACTTGACGCGTGCGTGCGCATGGTCATACACAAGCAAAGTTCTTAGAAAATTGGGGTGGCTGCATACTTCAACTGATTTCGCAACGTAATATTGCGTTGCTGCCTCGTTACTGTGTTCTATACACGTTTTCTGGTCACCGTTGAGAAATGAAACTTTCACAATATTTTTTATGAAACCCTGAAAATTAAATAAATTAAAAATACAAATACCCACAAATTTGACACGTTACAATGAGTCAGCTGTTGAAACAAAGACAGTTCATTCAGTGTGTCTGGTGTCACGTACAAGTTGAGATAATACACAGATGAGTTTGCTTGAGTTTTTGTAATAGCTGTTATTATGTGATACGTATATTTGTTGTTGTGGTGAGTTCCTTTTAGTTACGTGTGCTAGTTGACAGTTGAGTATTGCTGAGGTTTTGTAATCTTTACCATTAGCGATAAGTGTAATTGTTGTGGTGAATTTATTTTTTTATTTACATTTGCTAATTGACAGTTGAGTGTGTTTGAGATTGTAAGTGAGATGTATAATTATTGTTGTGGCCTATTTTGTAAACGGTAGAGTCCTCCATGAGTGTATACACGCCGCTGTGAAAGTATAGCATGCAGGCAAAGCATAACCGCTCACACGTGTTGCACAGTTAATACACTTTTACTTAAAAAATGTTAGTTTTTCTTTTAGTGATTTGATCTGGATTACCTGCTGGAATTCTGGATTAGTGAAATCAGGACTAATGGGACTCTACTGGATTTTATTTGTATGTGCAGTTATTATGTGCACTATTATACACGTGCTATTCAGTAAATGAAGAAGCTGTTAATTAGTGTAAAAACTGGACATTTTGAGTGATTGTACAGAGGCATTAAAAATGATAAAATGTTCTCTACAATTAATTTTTTAATAATGGAGTACACTGAAGTATCAATAGATACTTCAAGATATTTCTTTAGTTACATTATCATACTACTTTATGATACTGCAAAATCAATGAGACTCAAAAACCTAAAATTAACTGAGACTTTCTCAATATAAATCAAGTGCTTCTCAACAACAATTACATCGAATGTAAAAGTAAAAAAACTGGCTAGACAGTAAAGAAAGGGAATGGATGACTATTAATGCAAATTAATAATTGAAACACTTTTGGAGCCAGGCCAAACAATATAATCACTGGCTCCACATATACTCCACTACCATTTTCTCCAGTTGCTCAAAAGGCCACAGATTAACGTGTAGGAGCAGAAAAATTGGTCTGTATAGTTATGGAAGATGTAGTAACTATTACAACCAGCCTTACATGAATGCAACAAACAGACGTGAATTGGAAACAACAATGCCATTGTCTGTGATGATATTGGTCCTACTGATTTCTTAGCAGAAGCTATAGAAATTTAAAAGACTGAAGCTGAAGCCACATATGTTGAAGAGATTCCAGACTCCAGAACTTCAGGAAGAACCAATGGATTAATTTTCTCTATTGTCAGTTGCAAAAAAAAGTGGTTTGGGGGTTTGGGGTTGCTGGGAATGCCACACAAAAGCATGCCTAGTACTCTGCATCCACAGTGGTGTGGAAAAGAAAGCATTTTGTGGAAGAAGTATGAATGGGACAGCTTTGTAAGCCTTTGTACTAGAAATCAGTTACATATATGATAAAGTCAAATTGTAATAATTTTTATAGAAAATTTGTGAGTTACTTTTTTATAGTTATTTGCAAAAAACTTTTTCTTAGCCCTTGTAGCAGGGGTCATATCAAAGGGGATTTAAAACAGAAATATCAGGGCCTCACAAAAATTTAGCTGCATGGGTTTTTTCCACAGATTGAGCATTTTTTGTTGAATTTTACTTGAATAGTATAATGCACCCAACTACTGTTTATATGTAAAAGAATATTGTTTATTTGTGAAAGTGAGTAATGTTTATTTTAATGAAATGTGAACATATAGTATTCCCATTACAAGTATGTGTAAAGTAGTGACATAAAATTAAGGGGTATAAGAATAATTCTTATAAACAAAGAATGATTATTATATATGATGTCTATTTTGATTATGACTTTTGCATCTTTTACAGATACATGGCTTTGAACCTGTACTCAGTCACAGCATTAACTTCAGAATTTCTGAAAGTTTTTAATTCAGGTCAGCGCTGTATTTTAAATATTACCTCACTTTGTGCAATCAAGCCTTTTAAATCTATGGGATATTATTGTGTTGGAAAAGCTGCCAGAGAAATGTACTTCAAAGTACTTACTGATGAAAATCCATCATTGGATATTCTCAATTACTCACCAGGTAAGTGTTTCTCTTTTGTGTCAGTAGGCATTACTACCATATATATTATATGGAGAAATATTATTAAGTCACGTGGCCAATTATGTCATATGACAAAGTAGGGAAATATGTGTACAGGTTTTTCGCTCATATGTATTTCAAATTACAGTTTTAAGTATGGCATAATTTTATTTTTAATCAAAAAGTTAAAATCAATACAATTTAATAAAAAGTAAATAAATAATTAATAAATACATGTGGTAAGTAGATAAAAAAAAACTTTCGATTTCTTAAAATAAAGTTAAGCTAAATACAGTGTAATGTTTATTTTAAAGATGTAAATTATATACAATATTATGTTACCACTCAATAAGCAAGAAGAAAAAAATTATTTTTGTTTGCTTGTATGATGACATTTTTTTTTCCAAGCACTCTTCTAAACTACCAAATGCAGTTTAAAATTTCTTTGCTGATTTTATGTTGAGCTTCAAGTATGACTGTAGAGTATTCAACATTTTAATGCTTCCTTGATGTTGATGACAGATGTCCATTGCCTAACCTCTTTGTCATTGTCCTCTTCTCTTTCATTGATTTCCATTTTTCCATTCACGCTCTAGACCTCTGCAACACTATCATTACATCATTGGCGACAGCAACAATATAGAAAATAGTATAGTAGCAGTTTGATTCCATCTTTTGGGTTCATTTTCATCTGTTACATTTTCTTCCAACATTTCAGCATTTTCTATCTCTGCGTTATGTTTGTTGAAGCCACCTTTTTTAAAACAGTTAGTTATGGTATAATTCTTAATGTCCTTCCATCCTTTAAAAATCTTGTTCCATATTATAAATGTATCAATGAACTTAAATCCAAAGAGTTGTCATCTAAAATTTTGTTCTTCGTATTGTTTAAATTAGCAGCCATCCTTACTATTTCTTTTATGAATTTGCTAACTGCTATAATTTTTTATTGTTTGACTAAGCTTTTCGTCATTACTGACATCTTCAGGTCTTAAACAACGTCTATCAACTGTACGTTGTAAGCTTTTATACTTTAGGCCCCTCCCCTTATGTCATCGCCCCTATTATTGGTTCAGCTGCTACCGCTCTTCACGGGAACTTTGTCTACCTTTTTCCGTTAGGCATTTTTCCTAACGGAAAAAGGTAGACAAAGTTCCCGTGAAGAGCGGTAGCAGCTGAACCAATAATAGGGGCGATGACATAAGGGGAGGGGCCTAAAGTATAAAAGCTTACAACGTACAGTTGATAGACGTTGTTTAAGACCTGAAGATGTCAGTAATGACGAAAAGCTTAGTCAAACAATAAAAAATTATAGCAGTTAGCAAATTCATAAAAGAAATAGTAAAATTTTGTTACCACCAGTTTTTTATATTCTGTTTAAAATTTCTAAATTATGCCTTGGCCCATTAGCTGACCTAGTCACATTTGGTTGAAAAATTGTAGCTGTATGAACCTTCAAATTGGGAATTACTTGGTGTGCAGAATAGTTGGTGACGTATCTAGAATTTGGTTTGGGGGGGAGGATCTGGTTGAGTTGGCTTCATACAAAACAAAAAGAAGTGAAGACTAATCAACATTAGTATCTTTAAAGTGGTTGAAAAATGTATGATAATGTCCGGAAATCAATCTCAATAAAATAAACGGCAATAACATAATAAAAATACGCATTATTGAAACATTGTTTGGAAGATACCTATTAACTGACTAGACTTTTCGTATTCCATATTTCAAACGCAAATGCTGTGTAATAAACCTGTTTGTATATTTAAAAAAAGTTACTACTGTATTAGTGTACACAGCTAAAAATAATAATAATAAAATAGTCTAAAAGAAAAGAGATTTCGTCAAATTTTTTTGACCCTCTGGAGGGGGGGGGTCTGGTCCTGTGTGCCTTCCCCATAAATATGCCTCTGAGAATAGTCGAGAATGAACAGGATAATTTTTCTGTTTTGCTTTTGAAACTTTATGTCTGATTTATGATTTGAAATTTCAAAGTATAATGAAGTCATCCAGACTTTCTTTATTTTTATTTGCTGTGTATTCCATGGGAAATGTCTTTTGCTTTCATTATTGTTTTTTCCATTCATCAGTAATCATAGTTTTTCCAACACATCCATATTTGTACACACTAAAGTTTGTACTCTAAGTCAGAATTGTTCAACGAGGAATGTGCTGAAGCTACTGAAGAAAAAATGTAGCCTATAGGAGACTACAAAATAGAAGAACCAGACAAATTGAAGAATGCAAACAATTAAGAAGGGAGGAGAAGAAGATACATAAAGGAAAAAATAAAAAAATAAAGTGGAGCAAGAATTAGAAGAGCAAAATGAGGCTTGAAAATTATAAGAAACTTAGTAAGAGTAGACAAGATTTTAAACCAAGAATTAATTTGTGTATAAATAGAGATGGTGAGATACTTAATGAGGAACAGCAAATACTAGAGATGGACAGAACATTTTGAAGAGCATTTGAATGCAAGGCAGGAAACAGAGACTACTGAGATAGAGCTGAATATGGAAGATGACAGAGAGAAAGATATATTGCGAATGGTAGAGGAAGTACAGATGCAGTCAAAAAATTAAAAAATAATAATAAAGCACGATACCAGCAGAACTGCTAAAAAATGGCTTAGAAGTAATAGAAGAGAATATGTGTCAAGTAGTGAGACAAATATGGAAACAAGTGAAGGCTGTTATATAGGTATAATAGTATCTATCCATAAGAAAGGAGACCAACTCACTTGTGACAACTATCGAGGAATCATGTTCCTAAATATGGCCTATAAAGTTTTGGTGTATATAATATATAATAGACTGCAACCGTACACAGAACAGGTTATTGGAAAACATCAATGTGGTTTCTGACCAGGGAAATCTACAGTCCATCAAATCTTCATGCTTAGACAGGTCCTTGAAAAAACACGAGAATTTGGTATAGAAACCAATTATTCTTTGATTTTAAGAGTGCTTACGACAGTGTGAATTAAATGGCAGTGTACAAAGCATTGAAAGAATTCAGGATACCAACACATTTATTTAAATTAATCCAAGAATTTCTCTCAAAAGTAGAATGTAAAGTTAAAGTGTAGAGAAACGTGTCACATTCGTTCACGCTCGAACTGGACTCTGACAAGGAGATAGCCTGTCCTGCTTGCTATTTAATCTAGGACTAGAAAAAGCGATAAGAGTCTCCCAAATAAACTCAAGAGGTATGATACTAAACAAAAGTATACAACTTTTAGCATATGCAGATGATATTGATTGAATTACCAGGACAAAGCAAGATCTCTTAAGTGCCTTTACAGAATTAGGGGAAGCCTCAAATAAAATTGGACTGCAGATAAACTTGGAGAAAACAAAATATATATATGTTACCAACAAACTAACCATTAAACCCAGCCCTTTAAAACCTTGAAATAGGGACAAAAAATATAGAGGCAGTAAAAGAGTTCATATATCTCGGCTCCCAGATCAAACAGCATTAACGACATCAACACTGAAATGAGCAAAAGAATATATCTCAAAAATAAAACATATTATGGACTAAAAAAGCACTTGGCATCTAGCTTCATCTCAAAAAGCACAAAATGCAAAATTTACAAAACACTTATCAGGCCAGTGCTGATATATGCTTCAGAAACCTGGATGATGAAAAAAAATAGCGAGAGACTTCTAGGTTGCTTTGAAAGATTGATTTTAAGAACAATACTTAGAGGCGTACAAGAAAATGGAATGTGGTGCAGGTGCTATAAGTATGAACTATACCATCTTTACAAAGAGCCGGATATTGTCAGGATAATCAAAATATACAGGCTAAGGTGGGGACACATAGAGAGAATGGAGGAAGGACAGCCTGTGAACATATCTTCTACCAGAAACCAATGGGTAGTAGTGCAAGGGCAAGACCCCGAAGTAGAGTCAAAATCAGATAAAGGAAGAGGACCTCAGAAAACTGAACATAAGAAACTGGAAAGCCGTGGCACACAATAGGGAAGAACGGCATCGACTCTTTGGAACAGGCCTAAATCCACCAAGGTTTGTAGAGCCACTGCTGATGATAAAAGTTTGTACTCTCTCCTTTCTTTTTCCCCACAGGTGCATAGATCACCATTCAGTCTATACATTCTGTCAGGAGTACATTAAAAAAAAAGCCCCATCTCATCAACACCAAAAAATCTTTTATGGTGTAATCTGTTAATTTTTTATTCCACTATTGGACATCTACTTTGACAACATATACTCCCCCCTCCCACACAGACACACGTTTGAAAGAAAGTTCATTCTGGTCTAAAAATCTTCCTAGTCAACCTGCACTTGCCATAAATAATGTATTTCCAACATTTTCCCAAACTCTTTGGCCTTTGCCTGATTAATTGACCACTTATTGGAATGTTCCAACTATGTGCTCCACTAAGCAATATTCTCATGAACTCTTCAGTACCTACAAAACAGTTGGGTAGAGTGTTATATAAATCAATTTGTGGTCTGTTGTCAATAAACCATGTGAGAATTTAAGTTTATAAAAGTTCCTCAAGTCTGAAAACTGCTTGTAAAGGTGGGCTGTTTAAATCATCAAATGGGGGAAAATAAATGTTTTTTCAGAATCCTTCAAATTTAACCAGTTGTTCCTTATGCTTTTGAAAACATGAACGGCATCAAAAGTTATGACTGTTTTAAAATGCAAGGAATCCAGCTGTATGACATGATGACAATTTGGGCTAGTAAGGTTTGTAAACATATTTCTGTTGAGTCTGTTGTCTGATATTATGGTGACAATATGGAAACCACAACTGTGAACTAGAGGTGGGCCGATATACCTGTAATAGGTATTTTGGAACGATATTTTTTAGGAACAGATGTAACAGTGACTGAAAAGTTGAAATACCTGTTATTCGTGGCGACGCTGTTCCGAGTCGAGGCACACCCCCTACGCACCTACACACACACACACACACACACACACACACACACACACACACACACACACACACACACACACACACACACACACACACACACACAAAGTACGCAAGATCACGTAAACAAATATGCCAAGGCCAAATACTAGGCGTACAAAAATATCGCTGGAACGCAAGGAACAGCCAGTAACGCGTATTTAAAATACTAGGTATTTCAAATACTAGTGGTATCACCGATACACAAGGAACAACGCGTTCCAGAGTAACAGTAGTATTTTAGTAACCTAATATTTTAGGAACATCTAGTATTTTAGGAACAGGTAGTATCAAGCATATTTCGAGTAGGAACTATAGTACAAGCCACTTTTACGTCCTGTATACTTCATTCTGCACAAAGAGACGAAGCTGCTTTTAATAAAGGAAATAATTCATCCTGCTGTTACATTTATTCTCGTGTGATATGCAGATATATAATACAGATTATATGCTAATAAATTATATATTATACTAATCACCAACTTGTAACTAAAATCGGTTGGTAAAACTTTATGTTTTTACTCGAAAAAACTTTGTGTTCCGAGTCGTTAGTGAAATAGTTGTATTTAATTATATTGAGTTATAACCTATAGAGTGGCTGATGTTGATAAGCTATATTATACTTTATATTAATGTGATTTTAACTTCACTACACATCTCACGTAAATGATGAGATTGTTGTAATGGACATTTATGCACTTTATCTAGTCCTGTTCCTTAAATATCTGTAATGCATTTAATTTACTTTTGTTGTTGCTTATTATTTATAAGTTTTTATTTATGTATTTATATTTATTTTATTACAGTTTGTTTTTTTATTTTTATTTGTAACATTTTGTTTATTCTCGTTCACTCTTGTGGCTTACTGTTATGTTTTTATTATACGTTTCTGATGTTTTTTCACATTATTTTTTGTGGTATTACGTGTAGGCCTACTCTAAATTATTTAATTGCCCCGAGTTTCGCAACTGATTTGTCTAACCAATGTTAGTTTGTTTACTACTAGTGAAAACTTAAATTGGTATTCCCAAAGGGAGATAGGCCTATAACTTCTCTTGTTTCTTATTTTCATTTAAATAGTAATAGTTTAATAAAGTCACAGTGTAAAGTAACACTGTTCATACTATTAGTTTCAATTTATTTCTTTGTAATGGTACAATTATGGTACAATTTGTAATTACCCTAAATATGGTATATAAAACCATAAATATTGTATTCCTGAGTTTGGTCAAAATTAAACAAACATTTAATAACTTGTATGAATTTATCGTGAGTGGACTATATAATATTTGCCAGGATTTGGACCGATTCATAGCAAAAAACGCGAAACATCACAAAAAACAGTATGTCATTTGTTGCGATAAAAGTGACGATCCTTAATGACGTCAGCGGCCAAGAATTTGTTTTTGTCAGCAACATGATGCTGTCAACCACTTAACAAAGGGCTTGTGACGTAGATTCACCCCACCTCAGAAATATGTAACAAAGACTCGATGTCATTTCATCAGCAACAGTGATTGCAGCCGGCCGGCCTACCGTTCACGAACGGCAACTCGTTCACTAATAAGTGAATTTTAACTTTTAAACCACTAGAAGTGGTTAATAAACTATATAAATAACTACAGTGTACTCCAAGATGTGACCGGTAAAAAATCGACGAACTCGCGGTGCGCGAAGTTCGTACAGACAGACATACAACATATTTGGTGAGAACGTTCCAACACATATATATATATATTTTATTTCCACATCAAACTTAATTTGAAATGACCAAAATAACAAATAACAGAAAATAAATTCAAGTATTTAAATTTTTAATCTGAAAAATGAGCTCATAAAATAAATTGTACCAGTGTGAGAGAGAGAGAGTGAGAGAGAGAGAGAGTGACATACATTACGCTGGGTTGTGCGCAACAATATATAAAGATATGTATATCTATATTTACATAATTATCTAATATTACATAATTACACCTTTTCTATTAAATGTATCATGATTTTGGAGGGTTTAAAAGTTCGCTTAATGTTTACAAAAGCATTATGTAAGATGTAAGTCCATAAAAATAAACAGGGTATATCATTGGTAACAATTTTAATAACCAGGTATTTTATTATTTCAAATAACTTCCGTTTCTCAAAAGTTCGCGTAACGAATTCCTGCCCTATAGTATTTAGCAATGACAACATATGTAATCAAGATGGCGCCCGACTTTTGAAAACAGTGACTATACATTTAACCTGTGTCGTATATCGTATATTTTTTTTATAGGACATAACTATTGTAGCTATACAGTTTATTAAAGTTACATCTTATAACAAATTATATAGTATAGGTTATATAATATCTTCAAATAAATACACAGCAAGTAGGTTTATTAATATATTAATAGGTTTACCTAGGTGAAAATAAACCTACTTGCAGTGTATTTATTTGAAGATATTACATAGGAGACCTGCAGGAACCTCAAAACGAGTTACTTACAAAGGATAATATAGGTTATGTATATATAGTATATAATAACAGGTATTTGTACCTGTTATTTTTTGGAACGGTATTTTCATACCTAGTATTTTAAAATAACAGTTTAGCCCACCTCTACTTTGAACTACAGTAAAACCTCTCTAGTCTGACCCCCGGATGGTCCGACGCTCCGGTTGGTCCGACCGCGGCGCAGGCACCGACTTGTTGATGACTCACCAGCTTGTTTACATACTTGTCAGTTGTTTTGCTGCCTCAGTGAGCCGGCATCTAGTGTCTAGTGTGTGCTAATTACTCGTCCTGTGTGAATTGGTGTACGTAGTAATTGGTGACAGTTTTATTGTTTGCAAATATTTTTTTACACTTTTAATACTGTGTGTGCATACTGTTGTAGTTTTTGCATTATGTCAGGAGCAAAACGTAAACACATAAACAGCAGAAATGATTATTTGGGTTTGAATGACGAATACATTCGCATTCTCTGTAATTCACAGATGTCCTGAGTTGTAGGGGATTATGTAACTCGTCTAGACTAACTGACTCCAGACACAAACACAGACCGATGTTTCATAATAAAATTGTAAGCATGTGGGTTAAAAGAGGTTCCCCAAAGGGTGAACACTGGTTGAGTTAACATTTCTTTCAATTGTTAAAAATTATTTACTTCCCTGATCTGTCCCGTTACACATTTATTGTACATAACCAATCATATAGCCTGGTAGCCTACTGTATAAGTTTTATTTTATTTTAGACTGTCCCATTTAATGAAATAATGAACATTTTGTATTCTGCTGATAATCTGACCTTTTTTGCGTTCCGACCATACCCCCAGTCCCACAGGTGACGGATTAGCGAGGTTCTACTATAGCTGAATTACTTGCATTGTTAAATCATACAACTGACAACCAGTAATATTTCTAACAGGTTTCTTTAAATTTACCAAAAACTGAAGAAATTAAAAATGCTTGAACAGTTTTTGCTTCTGATGTTTTATTATTTTGTGCATTTACTACAATTTTCCCACCTTTACATTCAATTTTTGAATTTATATAAATTTCATTCAGCTGAAGAGTAACATATTTTTCCCTTTCATTAAAATTTATGGCTGATTGCATAAGTAAATTTTTATTTTGATTGGATGAAGAGGGTGAAATCAGATAAGATGATGGGAGTTGTAAATACTTGGGTTGTAGCAAAATAAGAAAACATGTCTCTCTTATTGCTGAAAAGCAAGCTGCAGATTGAATGTAAACCATTAACGACCACACCAGCATACTAACAGAATATCTGTGAACCTTACTAAAAACTAATTTAAACTGATCATGGATAAAAGTTACTTGTTTTTCTATTGGCGTGTTTTCATATTCACGATTATCTGAAAGTAAAGTTTTTAGTGTGGAACGTTTTGCATCAGTGTGTAAAGAAAGTGTATTGTTACGACATCACAGAACAATCTACGTGTTTGTCAAATGTGCCAGAAGAATCTTGATGTAATGCATGTGGCACACGTGCTTGTCGACACATTTTCGAGAGGTTTCTCGAAGGCGCCAGTTGCGCGGACTGTGTCAAGGCCGCAGTTAATTATGTAGTTCACACGAGCGCTAAGACACAATTAGGAACATTCTGGTTTGTGTGGTATAAATACATGGCGGTAGCGGCCTTAAGTTTCAGTATTAGTGCGATATATTGACAGTGCGGTTCTAGAGTTATAGTAGCACGTTCAAGTGGTTATTAGTTAAGAGTGGTGTTTTATAATCGGACGGTATAATTGTAGTACAATTGTGTTTAATTTTAGTGGACATTTTATTGCGTGTGAACAATTTTCATTTGATTTGTTGTAGAGACTGTGTTGTTAATTACGAACTGTTTAACTGTAAAAATTAAAGGTGTGATTAGTGACCCAATTGGTGTTTTGTACTTATTTTGTTTCCACTGTACCTACAACGATCAAGTAGACCGTCATAACAATGGTGTCAGAACTGGGATAGAACCATTAACAGTGGAAACAGTGGACACTTTGTACAAGACGAGTGTAATTCGTAATTTAATCGGTAAACATGGATGGTAGTCAGATGATGGAAGCTTTACAAACACTGCTAAAGCAGACACAGGAAGAAGCAGAAAAACGACAGGATGAGAAACGCAGACAGGTGGCGGAAGAAGCAGAAAACCGGCAGGATGAAAAACGCAGGCAGGAAAGAGAAGAGGCTGAGGAACATCAGAAGGTACTAATGCTAGAAACAGAAGAGAGACAAAAAGAAGAATGTAAGCAGGAGGCAGAGGAATTACCAGGTGAAAGCAGGTGTTACCAGGAACCAGGAATTAAACGTGAAGCAGGTGACATCAAAGCATTAATTCATGAGCAAAAGCAGATGCAAGAACATACTACCGCAGAATTGGGTCTCCTACGTGGTGACGTAGGTGCATTACGAGGTGAGCTTAACAATCAAATTACCAGAATATCTGACGTAGAAGAATCCATGTCAAATATAATAGCTGAAGTAGAAAAATCTGTCTTGAGTGTGGAAAAAGCTATGTCAACAAAAATAGAAGACTCGATTACAAATATAAAAGAGCAGATTAAAAATGAATCGAGCAGTGCCTGAAGTTACAACTTTGTGAACAGACTGTACCAATGATAAAGACAGAGAAAGACACAGAAAATAAGTCAATAGAGAAGGTCACCTCACCTGCGGTTGGGACAGTTCATGTCAAGGCCCCAACCTTTGATTGAAGCACGCACTGGGCGATGTATTTACTCCAATTCAAAGCTGCTGCATGCGCAAATAATTGGACGGAGAAAAACAAGGCAGTCTCACTTGTTCTCGCATTAAAAGGACCTGCGGCAGAATTACTACAGAAAGTCCCACCTGACAGCTAGAACATCTATGCCGAGTTGATAAAAGCTCTAGAATTACGCTACGGTGATAAACATTTGCGAGAGGTGTAACCTACGCTCAGTTGAGAACAAGACGACAACGTTCCGGGGAGAGTCTTCAAGAGTTTGAAGCAAGTATCGACAGATTGATTAGATTGGCCTATCCTGAAGCACCAGAAGACTTCCGAATAAGGTTTGCAGTGCAGAGATTTATTGATGGCATTGGAGATTGTGAACTTCAGCTAGTGTTACGAATGGCAAGACACCGAAATAGCTCAGAAACTCTTGTTCATGCCCTAGAGTTTGAAGCTGCCAAGTCAGCGTCCCACTACATTAATGGGTTTGTGCCAGCACGTTGCAGTCAGAAGATCCCTGTATCACATTACCGTTACGATTGGTGCAGAAAAACAATGTTGTCGGACAAACAATTCAAAAGTTCAAGAGAGTCGCAACGATTTGAAAAAGATAGAAGACCGAAATGTTACAACTATGGAAAATGTGGTAATCTACAGGTAGACTGTTGGAAGAAGAAGATGCCGAGAGAAGAGAGTGATCACAACAATTAGAGAAGTAAAGCCCCAGAACAGCACAAAGTTTCCATGCTACATAAGACCAGTGGAAACTTGATTGTTAATGGATTTGCGGAAGGTAAACCAACATCATTTACAGTTGACATGGGCGCAAGTGTCCTTTGTGCGCCCTGACTTAGCAACCGCCAGCCTCTAATTAGCTCTTGTACAATACAGAATGTGACATGAAGCCCCGTCAAGGTGCTAGGAAAGGTAGACGTACGTGTATGCCTGGGTCTTCTCGAGTTTAGCCACCAAATGCTCGTTGCAGACATTGTCGATGAAGTGATTCTTGGCACGGACATTATGAATGCCTACGGATTCGTTGTGGACTTAAGAGAGAATGTCCTGAAGGTTGGCCAAGAGAAGATAAAGCTTTGCATGGCTAAAATGACAGGGTCTACCAACTATTCGATTAAGCGAGTGGCATTAGTCGAAGAAAAAGTCAAGAGGAACCCTCCCTATTGCAAGCGGAAATGGAGGAAGAACTAGCAGAGGAAATTCAAATAAGTGTATCGACAAAAGAAGTGATTGGAAAGCCAACTATGGGTATCGAGACACAACTCTTGCTTGTCAAGGCCGCAGTTAATTACATAGTTCACACGAGCGCTAAGACGCAATTAGGAACATTATGGTCTGTGAGCGCAGGTATAAATACATGGTGGCAGCGGCCTTAAGTTTCAGTATTAGCGCGATATATTGACAGTGGGGTCCCAGAGTTATAGTAGCGCGTTCAAGTGGTTATTAGTTGAGAGTGGTGTTTTATAATCGGACAGGATAATTGTATTACAATTGCGTTTAATTTTAGTGGACGTTTTATTGCGTGTGAACAATTTTCATTTGATGTGTTGTAGAGACTGTGTTGTTAATTACGAACTGTTTAACTGTAAAAATTAAAGGTGTGATTAGTGATCTAGTCTTGTACTTATTTTGTTTCCACTGTACCTACGATGATCAAGTAGACCGTCGTAACAGTATTAATATTTTGTGATTCATCATAACGTGAATATTATGAGTGTTATGAATGTAAACTTCATAGCATGAATCTTTATATCTGGACAGAAGATTTTCTAATTGTGAATGAGATAATTTTAAATTAAGAAGAAAAAAGATAGGATTATTATTATGTGTACTGTGTAAAATTTGCCTTTAATATAGAAACAAGCAGTTTGGTGTTTTGTAACATTTTATGTACCAATGTTCTTGTAACATTTATATGTTTGCAGGCCCAGTGGATACAAGCATGATTGATACATTAATTGCATATGCCAAGGATGAAGAAGTAAAAACAACTTTTAAAGTAATGAAATCCGAAAAAAAACTAGTACCAGTTGAAGACACAGTTCAGAAGTTAATTAACATTCTTAGTACAGGAAGTTATGTAAAAGGAGGACGAGTAGATTATTTTGATATTAGTTAGCATTCCAGTTAAGACTAGATTCAAGCACAACAGCATCAACAAGGTGTACTGTATGGTTTCTTTTGTATACTGTTTATAACAAATTGTGTGCAATACCTGTTCTCTGTATTTATAATATACAAGTAATATAT